>BQNB010106322.1:0-11741 GCA_026074375.1 Tanacetum coccineum | reverse complement strand
TGAACCCAATAATCATCGGAATTCGTCAAAAAGATTTAGAAACACAATGGTGTCTCACCACTTAGCAAAAATCTTGAAGCCTCGCTTGAACTACCTTATCTCATTCTTAAGTTATTACTTTTGCCGTACAAATCTTTACGATTATGAACTATTTGTGGAGCTAACCGACTTGTGTCCACTTGAGCTAATGGATTTGATTCATCCTCGAACTAACAATTGAGTACCATATTCCGCCATTTGTCGCATAAGCTCTCCCGCGAGCTCCTCCCATTTGTTGAATTTTATTCTGGGGATATTGTTTCTCAAAATGTCCTCACTCTCTACATCCCATCACTGTTTGTTATAGTTATTGTCATTATGGTTGCGGCTGTTAGGTCCTGGAGCGGTCCCAACTTGTACAACTTTACCTAATAGGTAATGCAGCCCCCTTAAACCAGATAAACACCAATCGACAAAACATCTAGTCGTACTATTCATTTCAGGCCACTAGTACGAAGACTTAGGTTGCGATACATCCTAGTACTGCCAAGTAGGTTGAATACTTACATCCATAAGCCTTGTTTGATGTAAATCATCAAACATTACAGATATCATAAACTAGACTCTGTCCTTGAACACTTAAAACTTTATACAGACATACCCACGCGACTACACTTTCTCCTTTGATGCTTTCACTATTAAGAGACTTTCTTTATAACGCGTATATATCAATCATAAAACCTATAATGATATTTTTTTGAGATACCTATGCTGATGGATTAAATATCCTGGTCAAACTTAGCCAAAATTTATGTACATGGAGAAGTGTCAAAACATAAACCTTTGCTGAATAAAGTTACGAATTTCATGTTCAAAACTAGTTTATTGAATCTTAAATCTTTTCTTGGTCACACAATAGGTTAACAAGAATCGAATCCCGGGACGGGATTCCTTTAAGGGGTAGTTACAATAACAACTGGCAATTTTCGAAATTTTAAATGACTATTTTACCCTTTGACTTTTCGAGTCCGACTTGACTTTTTGACTTTTGATCTTTTATTGTCACATAAAAACGATTATCACGTAACCTGTAATTTTTCAGAACATATGTAAATAATAAATCATATTTATTATTACATATCTCTCATGTGAAAATTTATTTTTAACTTATTTGACTTGAAAACGAGAAGATGTATGTTATTCCTAAATTGACTTATCAAAAACGACCCACTAAATCACGTTTTCACGACTCAGACTCTAAAGCAATTTGATGTATAACGAGATTCCTGCCAACTTTTTAGTTTTGCCAGAGACCCGAAAACAAGCAGAAAAGGGCTGAAATACCCTCGTAAAATTTTAAAAACGAGAACAACGCGTACCGACATGAAAATAATTAAATTATATTTAATTATCACCTTTTTATTAAATAAAAATATTTAATAAATTATTGATCATTTTATTCAATGACGTTTGTCTTAAAACGCGGATATTCAAGTTAAAGTTTATATTTTTTTAAAACAAAGTTTAATCGTGTTACACAAATAAATAATAAACATTTTAAATAAAATTTTAAAACGTTTATGAAAACTAGTCATTTAAATACTCATATTTCATGGAAAAATCATTTGGAACGCAAATGCGCAAGTTTCGTGTTTTAAATCATCCATTAAGTAGCTTAAACGAGTCCCGAACCACTATTTAACAAAAAATACACTTTTGGTCCCTCTAGTGATATTTACACCACTCCCTCCTCAAGTATTACACAATGTACACTTTGTTTTTATAACTTTTCACTGTATATATACATAACCCAATTAAAGTTTCATTTATATTTACTAACCCTAGCCACACACATATCCCCTCCTCCTCTCCTCCCAAGTTCCGGCGCCGTCACCAGATTCTGGCTAACCGCCGCCGTCGGCCAACCACCATAGTCGACCACAACCACCCTCTCCACCAGTCCCAATCTACCCCGATCCACCACCTCCACCCCCACGTCACCACAGCCGTGACACCACCACCACCACCCAACAACCGTCATTCTCACCGCCACCCTACGCCACAACATCATCACGGCACCACCACCTTCATCACCACTCCACGCCGCAAACACCATCACCACAACATCACCACCGCCGCCACCCTCATCACGCCACGCACCACCATCTCCACTACACCATCTTTCCATTGTCACCACCATAGGATGTGTTGGGTTTATGACAGCACCAAAGGTGCATTTGTTTGGCTACGAACCAACTTAGGGTGCGTTTGATTTTGTTATAAAATGTATAGGGTGCGTTGGGTTGATGTAGAAACTGACGAGGGTGCGTTTGGTTGACTGCCACCACCACAAGGGTGCGTTTGGCAGTCACCACCACCACAAGGGTGCGTTTGGCAATCACCACCACCACAAGGGTGTGTTTGTTTATGTGGTTAACACCACAAGAGCGTGCGTTTGATTTGTAAGTCACCAAAAAGGGTGCGTTTGATTTCCTGGTCAGCACTTAGGGGTGCGTTTGGTGTTGTTCTCAGCCCACTAGGGTGCGTTTGGTTGTGCAGGAACGCACTAAGGGTGCGTTTGGTTTGACAGTTACACAATAAGGGTGCGTTTGGTTGTGCTGGAACGCACTAAGGGTGCATTTGGTTTAACAAAAACAACATAGGGTGCGTTTGGCTTAACAAGAAAACCAATGAGGGTGCGTTTGGGTTAGCAGGAAAACCAATAAGGGTGTGTTTGGGTTAATATAAATCGGCTAATATAAATATGTTAAGTTTTGGTAAAATATAAAATCAGATTAAGTGGTGGTTAAAATTTTGTAATAATGGGAAATGGTCATAACGAATGAGGTCCATGTTAAAAATATATAAATTTTTTCTGTAACTTAGTAATTTTCACTATAATTTCCATTATTTTAGAAACCCGATAAAAGGACGAAGCATATAGTCTTAAGATCATTAACTTGTAATTAACCCGACGAACAAACAAAAATATACTTTTACAATTAAGATAACCATTTAGTTAAAACCCGTCAAGGAAACGAAACACTAAATTATAAATATTATTTTATAAATTCCCGACTAGAAGATAAAATCATAACTTTTGTAAAAGATTTAGAAACATCGTTATATAATTCGTAACTTTAAAACGTGTATTTAGTTTTATGCAAGAATTCTTATTAATTTAATTTGTGACTTCCGAACACGTGTCGAATTATATTGTTACAATTATTTTTCTCACATTTCTTATATAATACTTGCAAAGTATTATATACCTCAATTATTTATTTGATTGTTTTATCCTTTGAAATATTAAAAATTCACGGCATGAATTATATACTTGTTTAATTTTTCATATGTAATATATACGGAATATATTACATACTTTGCGTTTACTTTTCGATTTATTTTATTTAACCAACCACCAAACTATTACCACTTGAAATCTAAATCTTTATCAACGTGTCGCGTTGATGTAACAATCCATCGGAAAACCCAAATCCATTAACCTGAAGTAGTGGTCATAAAATCGTTAGGATAAACCGCAACTTCTTGTCGACCAGTTTTTCCGGTTTCTTCTTCTGTTTGTGGTTGTGCTTAATATGTTGCAATTCTGCCGATTGTTTCGCAACTTTCGAGGTAGATTAAAAGGCCGTGTTTTTTACATATATTTTGGGGTGAGACCATTGCTTGTTTACTAATTCATTCACATGGTTGATTCAACTCATTACAAATTGATTTACATAATCATTTACATATCTCACGGTGAGATACAATATTTGGTTCAAGTTTTGGACGTAAACACATACTTGACTTTTACTCGAATGATTATGGATTAGCCTTAGGTTCTTGAAACTGTATAATCACTTGAAGGGTGAGCGGAATTTCTAAAATAGATCTATTCGTGATTGAAAATCCTTGTCGGACGTGATTAGCTATACACACTGGCAAAACAACGTGTATAAACATGTCGGGAACACGATTGGTTGGGTCTACAGGGCCAACAACACATACACATGAACTCTTATTGTCCTTAATAAAGTGGCATACATACAAGTCTACGTCGCAGTTTCATGAACTTAGAGTAATTGTAATCATTGTTTTATACACACTTGAATATTTACGTTGCCTTGAATAAAGTGGCAATACATATTTTGGACAATTGCGGTCAATTTTCATACGTACATTTTTGTGACTATTTGGGGATTGAAATGGTCATGCATACTTTACAACTCTTTGATTTCTAAAAATCATACATACATTTTGGAAGAACATTTAAGGATTGAAACGGTCATACATACTTTACAGAACTTTGGTCACAACATATTTGTACTTATAAAATCTATGAATCACAACTTTATGACTGGAAAACACGTTTTAAACATGTTTTTCTCAGGTGAATTAGATGCTTGGCTTACTGATGTCAACTGGAAGTCTAAAATTTGACAAGATTCCATTTATGGATTTTCTACTTTACAATACAAAATGAATCAAATCTCGTTGGGTTGTTTTCAAGCTTTTCATTAGTGTGGATGCAATTATTGACAAATGTTATAATCAAATTTCAAGGAAATCAACGCTAGCTATATGTACTTTTCCAAACCAACGCCGCGAGAGAGCGGCGTAGCGATTCTCTTGTATCTTATGCGTTGTATTATGAAAGTAACACGCCCAGACATATTTCCGTTGTGAATCCATTTTTGGGGGTGTTACAAGATTGGATAACAAGCACTTGTTATAGAGAACAGGTTGCATATTTTTACCCTAACTATAACCGTTGTCACAAGCATTGCAATCACACAAACATTTTCCAAATGCTACACACTACTGTGCTTACTTGCTTACATTACTTGTTCACATTAAGTGCTTACATCTGACACACTCACACACAACACACACACCCACCCACACACACACACACACACACGGGGGGGGGGGGGGGGGGGGGGGGGGGGGGGGGGGGGGGGGGAGGGGGCACGGGGGACACATATATATATATATATATATATATATTATTTATATGGATCTATTAGAGCGTATATGCGAGCGTAGACAAGGGGGGGGGGGGTGGGAGGGGGGGGGGGGGGGGGGGGGGTGATGAGGGTGTGATGGGGGGGGGGTGGGTGGAGGGATGTGGCTCTGGAAAGGGGTGGGGGCGGAGGGGGTGAGGGGGGGGGGGGGTGGTTAGAGGTGGTTTAGGGGAGGGGGGGGAGGGGGGGGGGGGGGGGGAGGGGGGGGGGGGGGGGGGAGGGGGGGGGGGGTGGGGGGGGGGGGGGGGTGGGGGGGTGGAGGGGAGGGGGGGGGGGTGTTGTGTGTGTGTAGTAGGGTTTTGTAAGGGAGTTTGTATGTGGGTGTGGATCAATGGGGAGAGTGGGAGGGACGATCTTGTAAGGGTGTGAGGGTGTGATATTTAAGATGAGGTTAGGAGGTAGAATTGTGTGTGGGAACACAGGGGAGATAGTCTATATAGGTGTAATGGGGTTGTGTGTTTATTTGGTATACGAAGGTGTATGTTGACACTTATTTGCGTGTTTGTAAAAGATAATATGTGTATAGTGAGTGAAGTGCGAGTTTGGGGGGGTATATGGAGAGTTATTGAGAGTGAATCAAGTGAAGATACAAGTACATTGTATGGGGCGGGAATTGTGAGAGAGAGTGAGTGAGAGTGATACTGAAAATTGCGAGATGATAACAAAACTCGGTCACAGTTCTAGTTACATGGGATTTATGTATGAATCTAAGTATTACAAGTCTGTATGGGCGGGACTTGTAATAGGAGGATTGATATGATAATTGCTATGTTGACTCGTTCATAATGACCTTTATCTTATTTACTTTAACCGAGTACTCATTAACTATCTTGAACTCTATGTCGATCTTCCCTGATAGTTTTACTCCCGTCTCCGAAGACAGTTTTGAACAAGCTCGTACCCAATAACTCATTTATAGCGCATTATCGTCATGTCATCACTACCTTGAAGTTATGTTGAGTACGCTATTGCATCAGAGAATTATTAATAGGATGATCTTATAATCTCTTATTCGAGAAGGATTGGGACACCTCTTCATTTAAATAAATAAATTATAAATCACCGAACCATAAGTTTATCATTTCTTACTTACATAAATTTGGACGCTTCTTTATGTAAATAAGGAATTATAAATGAGTGGGCTTAATGGTATCCAATATGACACGAGTATGAACTCAAACCCGACAATCACCGAAATCCGTTAAGAAGGTCTAGAAACACAATCATGTCTTACCACTCAGCAGAATCTTAAGGCCTCATTTGAACTACCTTATCACCTTCTTAAGTTAGTACTTTTGCCGTTACAAATCCTTACAATCATGAACTGTTCGTGGAGCTAACTGACTTGTGCACACTTGAACTAATGGAGTTGATTCATCCTCGAACTAACGACTGAGTACAATATTCCGTCACCTATCACATAAGCTCTCCCGCGAGCTCCTCCCATTTGTTGAACTTTATTTTGGGGATATTGTTTCGAAATGTCCCCACTCTCTACATCCCATCACCATTTTTTATAGTTATTGTCGTTATAAATGCTGTTGGTGGGTCCTAAAGCGGTCCCAGCTTATACAACTTTATCCAATAGTAATGCAACCCCCCTTAAACCACATAAACACCTATCGACGGAAGAGATAGTTGAACTCATTCATTTTCCAGGCCACCTAGTACGAAGACTTAGGTCCGATAACAAAGACTCCCTAGTACTGCCAAGTAAGTTGAATACTTACATCCATAAGCCTCGTCCGTTATTAATCATCGAACATTATAGATATCAGAAACGAGACTCCGTCCTTAAACATTTAAAACTTTATACAAACATACTCACGCGGCTACACTTTCTCCTTCGATGCTTTCACTATTAAGAGACAGAGTTCTTTTATAACGCGTTATATCAGGTCATAGACCTGTGATTATATTTTTTTTTTGAGAAACCTATTTTGATGGAATAAATATCCTGGTTTCGAGGTGCGCGCGAGAGCCAATTTTTTTTTTGGTAGATGGAGAAGTGTCGAAACATCTAATTTTGCTGACTAAAGCTATCAACGCCATGTTAAAAAACTGTTTATTAAATCTTAAATCATTTCTTGGTCACACAGTAGGTTAACAGGAATCGAATCCCGGGACGGGATTTCTTTAAGGGGTAGGTACTGTAACAACCGACAATTTTTGGAATTTTTAAATGACTATTTTACCCTTTGACTTTTTGGGTCTGACTTGACTTTTTGACTTTTGATCTTTTATTGTCAGATAAAAATGATTACCTTACCAACGCGTAACCGTTAAATTGCAGAACATATTTAAATAATAAATCATATTTATTATTACATATCTCTCATGTGCAAATTTATTTTTAACTTATTTGACTTGAAAACAAGAAGATATATGTTATTCATAAGTTGACTTATAAAAAATGACCCGCTAAATCACGTTTTCACGACTCGGACTCTAAAGCAATTTGATGTAAAACGACATTCTGGACAACTTTTTAGTTTGGTCCAAGACTCGAAAACAAGCAGAAAATGACCAAAATACTCTCGTAAAATTTTAGAAACGAGAACAACGCGTACCGACACGAAAATAATTAAATTATATTTAATTATCACATTTTTATTAAATAAAAGTATTTAATAAATTATTGATCATTTTATTCAAAGACGTTTGTCATAAATAGCGGATATTCAAGTTAAAGTTTATTTTTTTTAAACAAAGCTTAATCGTGTTACACAAATAAATAATAAACATTTTAAATAAATTTTTAAAACGTTTATGAAAACTAGTCATGTAAATACTCATATTTCATGGAAAAATCATTTGGAACGCAATGGCGCAAGTTTCGTGTTTTGAATCGTCCGTCCCGAACCAATATTTTACAAAAGATTACACATTTGGTCCTTCTAGTAATATTTACAACAATTACCCTAAACTATTTGAGACTTGCCACTTTTTTTAAAAACTTTCTAGTATATAAAGGAATGAGATAGGGTTTCTTCTCATTTTTAAGCACCAAAAAGGGTGCGTTTGATTTTCACCACCACAAGGGTGCGTTTGGCAGTCACCACCACCACAAGGGTGTGTTTGTTTATGTGGTTAACACCACAAGAGGGTGCGTTTGATTTGTCAGTCACCAAAAAGGGTGCGTTTGATTTCCTGGTTAGCACTTAGGGGTGCGTTTGGAGTTGTTCTCAGCCTACTAGGGTGCGTTTGGTTTTCGATTTAGCACCAAGAGTGTGTATGGTTATTTGTAACAGCACCAAGGGTGCGTTTGGATCTGGGTAAAGCACCAAAGGGTGCGTTTGGGTTGACTGAAACACCACAAAGGGTGTGTTTGGGTGAACAGAAAAACCAACCGGGTGCGTTTGGGTTAACAGAAACACCCAAAGGGTGCGTTTGGTTGTGCAGGAACGCACTAAGGGTGCGTTTGGTTTGACAGTTACACAATAAGGGTGTGTTTGGTTATGCAGGAACGCACTAAGGGTGCGTTTGGTTTAACATAAACAACATAGGGTGCATTTGGCTTAACAAGAAAACCAATGAGGGTGCGTTTGGGTTAGCAGGAAAACCAATAAGGGTGCGTTTGGGTTAATATAAATCGACTAATATAAATATGTTAAGTTTTGGTAAAATATTAAATTGGATTAAGTGGTGGTTAAAATGGTTAAATGAATGTGCTACTTATTATTTTGTTTCCTATTCAATCTCGCTTATCTATATATATATATATATATATATATATATATATATATATATAGGGAAGGGATCAAATGAGAATAAAAAATATAATGAGAAGAATAAGAAGAATTTTTTAGCAACCTCAATTTAAAATAGAAGAAATTTTAAGGGGGATCATGCATTTTTAATAGGTGGCAATCTGAAATGTGTGGTTGTGTGTTTCTTCTTATCATTCCTCATTATAATTTTCTTCTCATTTGATCCTCACACTAATATATTAATAATATATATAAATATATATATTTTATATAAATATATAATATATTATAGATATAATAATTATATATATTCGAAAAATGTGAGTATTGCAACATTGATTGATTAAAGTGTAAAACATTGAAATTTGTGAAAATGGAAAACGTTTTATAAACGAATAAGTCATGCCGAAATTTCTATAAATTCTATACTTAGTATTTTTCGTTTAAAAATTCTATTATATTTGGAAACCCGATAAAGAAGATTAAGTTATAGTCTTAAGATTACTTATTTGTAATTATACAATAACTCGACAAACAAACGAAAACTATACATTTACAAATGAGGTAACTATTTTGGAAACACTTTACAAACATCGTTTACATAACTTGTAACTTTAAAACGTGTCTTTACTTATATGCAAGAAATCCTTGTTAATTTGTTTGGTGATTTCTGAACACGTGTCGAATCATTTTGATTCAATTCTTTTTCTCACATTTTTATATAATACCTGCAAGGTATTATATACCTCGACTATTTATTTAATTGGTTTTCTTTGTTATATAATTCACGGTATGAATTATATACTTGTTTATTTTTCATATGTAATATATACGGAATATATTACGTACTTTGTGTTTACTTTTCGATTTATTTTATTTAACCAACCACCAAACTATTACAACTTAAAATCTAAATCTTTTATCAACGTGTCGCGTTGATGTAACTATCCATCGGAAAACCCAAATACATTATCCTAGGCTAGTGGGACTTAGCCGTTAAGATAAACCGCAACTTTTTGGTCGAGCCGTTCTGGTTTCCGTTCATGTTATGCTTAATATGTGCATTTCTGCAAATCGTTCTACAACATCGAGGTGAGTTTATAGCCCCATGTTTTACTTGTTTTACATATATTTTTGGGGTGAGAACATGCTTGTTTGCAAATGCATTTACATGGTTGATTACAAATTGGTTTACACACTCATTTACATAGCTCGCTATGGGATACATTACTTGACTTCATTTTTTGTCACAAATACATACTTTACTTTAGAAATGATTACGGATTAGCTTAAGCGGATTGAACTGATAACTACAAGTAAATGCCCGAGTGTTCTTGAAGGGGACACTTGCGAGGGGTACATATTCATTACTGCCCGGGTGTTCTTGGAGGGGACACCTGTGATGGGTACATATGGTTTTCATTACCGCCCAGGTGTTCTTGGAGGGGACACCTACGATGGGTACATAGTGCATCGGTTTCATAAACTTAGAGTAATCGTAATCACTCATTGGGCAATACATACTTAAAACATTTCGTGATAGTTTTAATTATCATGCATACTTTGAACAATTGCGGTCCAACTTTCATACGTATATTTTTTTGGCAATTATTATAAGGATTGAAATGGTCATGCATACTTTATAAATCTTTTGATTTCAACGTTTATACTTACAAAAATCTATGAACGCACCAACTTTATGTTGACACTTTTAAGCATGTTTATCTCAGGTGAATTAGATGATTGGCATACATGATGTGCATTGGAGTGCTAAAGACAAGTTTTTCATTCCATGGATTCTACTTAAATACAAATGATTCAAATCTCGTTGTAATTTGCTTTCCAAGCCTTTTCAATTGAGATGGCAATTATGGGACAAATGTTATATCAATTTCAAGAAAATCAACTATGATACTGAATCGTTTCCAACGTATTTAAATTAATGAAGGTTTAAGGTGATTATGCTATATTGCTCACAGTATATTCAGATTTGCGTATACTTTTCGTGTAATCTCTATTTTTATGATTATACCTTGGTGATCGTAAGACGTTGTTGAGCTATTGAGTGGAGATCGCGGGAATAGTGATGATTGTGTTGAAATTACCGTACCATATAGGTCTTGAATCGTATCCAACAGAGATGGTACTAATCAGTTTCACAACAAGTTGAGGTATCAATTTTATGCTCTGAGATGATTATTAAAAGTAAATAGGTAGAGGGTTGAGGTTTCCAATAAATGGCGCGTCCGTTATTAGCATATTCTTTTAAATTTTCTGTAGTCATTTGAAATTAATGTTATTTCCATTTTTCTTGCGTTGAAATTTTATGACTGCTATAACCATTTAAAGATGCGCTTCCATTTTTTTGGCATGACTGATGTTTGTTAGTATGGTTCACAGAACAAAAAACATTTTAATTTTTTAATCTTATTGCTCATTGTTTTCAAGCCTTTGTGCCTATCCCATACGTGCATACAAATATATACAACGAACTGTCAGATGCCTAGAATCTTAGAAACTATAACAACGGGTCAGGTGTAGAATTTTTTTTAATTGGATACATTTATCACCGATGTCTACCCATTCTTTCTTTACGACCCCTTGCCTCTGTTATGATATTTAGGGCAACCAGTGAGTCGAGCTTGAGACTGGCTATATGAGCGTAGCCTAAACTCGAGCATGATTCAATTCTTTATATTTGAATTCGTCGACGTTTGGATCTCATAAAGGAATACACTTTTTTTTACCGAAACAAATGTTTTCGAAAAATTCATTGGCTAACCACGAAAAAAAGATAAGAATCTTTGAGCTTAAGTAAAAGTAGCCTCGCAAACTGTTTAGTACTTGATGTTTTTTGTTTTTTTTCCAAACACACGGATGTATCTGTGGCTCTACTAATGATATATTAAATTTTGATTAGAATGTTGATATCCAACATAAAAAAAAGAAACATAATCGAATTTGTACACACCAAATTGCATTCAAATAAGAGTATGATTTATAGCTTTCTGGAAATGAAACATTT
>BQNB010106321.1:10852-23414 GCA_026074375.1 Tanacetum coccineum | reverse complement strand
ATATATCCAATTTTAATCCAAGCTTCCTAGTTAAACATTCATTTTATCATCATTCAAGATTGGGTGATAGCTAGAAAAATAGCTTTCTTGTTGTTCTTTCCCTTTTGTGTTCGAACGACACCCAACAAGCACACACCCTTGCCATTTGATTTTTCCAACTAATAAAAAAATTTCTGTATGATGATTTTGTAAACATATAAGGTGAAACTAGTGCATGCATTTAGATTTATGCATGTTTTGATTTTGAAGAAATTAGAAGGGTTTCGGTTTTGTTATGGGTTCGAACTAAGCAAAAGACACAAAAAGGGGTGTGAATTTATTTATTTTGGATTGGTTATTGATTTAAGTTTTGGCTTGGTTTGGTTCATGTGGGTTGAGCCGCGAATAAGATTCGAAGGGAACAAGACGAACTCTTCTATTTTCCGACTTTGCTCCGTATAGCTTTGTGAGCCTTCTTTTTATTATTATTTCGATTGTTTCGTTTATTGATTCGATTTTTATACATGTGATGAAATCGATTGAAACTTGCGGCGTTTAGAATATTGTGATATTGATGTTAAAGTAGGATTAATATGAAACTATAAGACATATTGAATGTATTTTTGAGGAGTTTTTGGGTAGAAAACGGATTTTTACATGTTTTGTAACGAGTACATTTTGACCAGAAAACGGAACGGGTGATTCGGGGTTCGAGATTTTAAAAAGTTGGATTTTTGTTTTTGAAATATAATTAAGCTTTCCTAGATGGACGTTTTGATATAAAATGGGACTTCTTACTCCCAATAACGGAGAAACTGGAGCTAGATCGATATATACACTTTAGTAGAAAAATGGATCATTTTTAGTAAATAATAAATCTGACAGGTTTAGTAATTTGATGTTTTGAGCTTTTCGAGCCCGTTTCGGCCTTCCGGCAAATCACGAAAGTTGTTCGGAATGACGTTTTACATAAAACATCTATTTGGTCAAAGTCGTGAAAATGTAATATGACGGGTCAAAAACGAAAGTCAAACTTCTGCATTATTAATAAAAATATAAAGTTCAGCAGATTCTCGTAAGGGTATTTTGGTCATTTTCCGTCGAGTTTCAAGTCTCGGCTAAAACTAAAAAGTTGTTCGGAATATCGTTTCGCATAAATTTTCTTTAGAACCCGAGTCGTGAAAATGTGATTTAGTGGGTCGTTTTGGTCGGGTCAGACTTGTAAAATAAATATACTTTATAAAAGTCAAATGTAAAAGTCAACGAAGACATTAGTAAACATTAACGAACTATGAAGGTGATTACGATTATAAAGTAATATCGATTAATATATTATTGTAAGTAATTATTTTTGAGACCGTTGGTCGATTCTAAAAATAAAAAGTATAAAAATAGTAACTTTCTATAAAAATAGAAACTTACCGAATATAGAAAGATTTCAATAAAGTGAAATGGTATACGATTGGTTGGAAAATAGTATGTATATATAAAAAAAATACTAAGTGATAAGGTTAGGACGCGCAAGTCGATTTCTCATCACATATATGTATGTGTGCATATACAAATATATATATGTTTTCGTCGTAACGATGTACGCCTCGTTGATCGTATTTTATACGTATCGTAATCGAGCAATATAATTATAGGTCGTGGACGAGATCGTTGTGATGTGTGATGAGTGTGTTTTCGTCGTAACGACGTACGCCTCGTTGATCGTATTTTATACCTATTTGTAATCGAGCAATTATAATCTATAGGTCGTGACGTGATCATGTTGCTGCTTCGTTTGTAAGATATGTGTGGGTTTGTTTGATCGTGATCGAGTGATCAGGTGAGTTCATAGCTCGCATTTAATACTTTAAACTATTATATAAGACACGCAAGGGGATAACATGCTTGTTTTTAAAAATAGAACACAAGGGACCCGAATGTATGCTAGTAGTCTTGATTATTATAAGTTAGCTTAACTCGCTAGATAAAAGACCCGCGGAAATCATGAATTGTTAACTACCGGGTAATGGTAGACGCTTATACATGAAATAGTTACTATTTGAGGTTTGCCACCAGAACAATCCGTGACGAATGGCATATCTATCATGTGACGGGATAATTGGACACTAGATAGGGGTGCGTTGTATAGAGAGTAATATGCACTCAAGCGTGGGTGTTAATGGGCCATTTTTATTATTTGGTAAAAGTTATCAATGTCATGCAGCTTATAATTCCCCTCCCAGATAACTTTTGTCTGATCCACATCGTTATGTCTTGATGATTTTGAGAAATGATACTTGTGTCAGAAATTATTATTTATATATATATAGATTTATATAATGATATAATATATAAGAATATATATATATATATATCTATAATTATAATATAAACTCATATGGTAGTATTCACTCAAAGTTTTGTTGACGTTTTAAGCAGGGTATCTCAGGTGTAATATGTTGAAGAGGTTGGTTGGGACGGAACGCGGATTATCAGGGACGGTGTCTCGGTGAAGTAGTGATCATAACTAAATAAATGTTTTTGAAATCAAAGTTGGGTTGTGACGTTTTTATGAAAATAATTTCTATATTGGTTTGGGGACTATGTTACTTGTGATCTTTCTAATAAATGAATTTGTCGTTTCTTAAACGTATCTCATTGAACTGTAATAGGACTCGTGTGCATGTATTATGGAAGTAGTACCCAATATGTGTATTACGCTGGTATCGTATTTTGGGGGTGTTACAGAGTGGTATCAGAGCACGAGTTGTAGCGAACTAAGTCGTTTTACAAAACTTGGACTACAACTGCTTTTGAAAAAGTTTCACGAATCTTTCATCGATGTTCGATATCCGCGCGCGCAATCATTCCCGATCCTTAGAAGCTTTAGGTGGTATATATATAATTGCATATTACGTGAGTAACAAGTGGTTGACACTTGGTACAAGTAGTAATTATATATATATATAGATATATATATATATATATATATATATATATATATATATATATATATATATATATATATATATATATATATATATATATATATATATATATATATATATATATATATATATATTCGGCATCCGTTCTATAATGACGGTTTATATGTTCGATATTCTACTTCTAGTAGTGTATGTGTTTAATTCTTTAAAACATTTCGATGTGTATGCATAAAATTATTTTGATACGTGTGAAGAACATCGTTGTATATGATTATTTAGAAACTTTTTAGTGACTTACTTTGTAGATCTTTAATGATATTAATTCGTTGTAGTTTGTCGACCCCAATGGGTTGACTTATTGTGCGACTCCGAGTTCGAATATTTTCCCGTTGCTTTTAAATCGCATATGTTGTTTCGTAACCTATTGTTTTGAAAATGTTTGGTTGATGGGAAGTGGACTTTATATGTATCCCATGTAACCCTTCATTGTTTGGGAAAATAGTTGATTAACTATTCTCGCGAACGTGTCGTATGGAAGCGTACTACCTTTGAAGCCTTTCCGAATAAAGTTGGATTTGTTTGCGTTTTGATTCTCCTTTGTATGACCTATACGTGGTAAGTCTAGGAAATGTTTGGGTCTGGAAACCCATGATTTGATGCGTTTGAAAAAGTGTTAAGTCATCGGGTATGGCTCTGTATTGGCGTTTGAAGAAGTTAAAACGGTGTTTGCTTAGACTTTGAAATGGATTCTTCGGCAGGTTGTAACCAGCAGGTTGTGCGGTTTATTATGAATTGTTTTGAGAGAGTCTTACTGGCACGGGAAAGCAATTGAGATGTTGGGGGTGATACATGTTTGAGGTACATGTGGTTCTTAGGATTGGGTCGTATATCCTACAGGATGAGTGCGATATCGTGTTTTTCTAAAATAGTCAAATCTGGTGTATACTGTGGAAAAGGAGTAAAACTACTTAATTTTGTAATAACTTTTCAAAAGAAATAGTTTAATACAGGCTGAAGACTCTTTAGGGCTATCACCTCAATTGTTTCACATCAAAAAGCATTAATAAATTACAATTTTGCTCATTTTCGTGAACTACATAAAATTTGTCGCAAAATTTCTTTTGGATACTTTGGGATAGCAGTTTGTTGGGTATGTTTTAATATTATTTTTGGTCTGTGTTGAAGGTCTGGGATGTTATGGACTAGGAGATAGAGAAACCTCTTAGGTACATGTAGGAATTCGGATGGATTTCATATTGACGACCGACTAATTGAGTTTATCGTCGAGATGGCAAAATAGTTCCAAAATTAAGACTAAAATTTGAATGAGTATAAGTCAAAAAACTTGTATAGAACACCTATCTATGTTAAAACTGTAGTTCTAGATATTGAACAAATTAAGATTTGAGCGGGTCATTTCGGCTTTTGTCGGAACACATTTATAGGAGATACACTCAGTTATAGTACGAGCGATAAAAGGTTGGAAAATAGGCGACTTTAAATAAATAGGGGTAAAATGGTAATTAAACCTTGTGATTCCAAATTTCTTGCAAATAGGCCCTATGTTTTGGAATAGACTCGAATTGCTTCTCGTAAACGAGAACCTCATACTTTTATCGTCCACGGACTAGCAAGTAGGAGGATTTCAAGACTTAGTTTATTGGATAGAGGTTATTGTTTCCTCAGGATTTTATCTTATCACCGGCGTGGTGATTGTGCACTTTTTAGCTATTCTTTTGATTTTAAGAAAACTTAGGGAGAGTCATGTGTTATAGTGTAGTTTATGTATTGAAAACTTAAAACCGTTACGGATGGATGTACTTGCTTTGAAAGCCAATGATGTATCCCTTTTTTTGGGGAAAATTGGTATGTATGTATGATATTTTCGGCGTTGTTATTACGATTGTCATAATTGTTCTCGGTTATGAGTTAGGAGAAGGTGTTATTGTATAGATTGAGCTATGAGTGAAGCCTGGAGGCCGTGGTTACCCCCGAGGCACTCGACTCATTAAGAGATTGATTTAACCCCGAATGTTGAGTGACTTCAATTGGCGAATCTTTCGCATGTGTACGTTACTTGCTTGCACTATCCATGGATGGGTATGGTTTTCGAAACTTGTCGTGACCATTGACCAAACTGTATTTAATAATGTTTTGTGACTTGATGATTCTAAAACTGTGAATTGCAATAACGAATTTGTGTGTTGAACAATGTCGTTGCGCGAATCATATTGACTATGTTGTATAAATTAATTATGCAAACAATGGAAAACTGTGTTTTCTAAATTTCATAAACTGACCCTATGGTGTCAAATAAAAATCTTCTTTTCAAAAAAAAAACATTTTTCTTTTTAAATTAATAAGAATGGAAGGTTATGCTATCTTCTTTTCTTTCTTTTGAAATAATTTGATTTTTACTCTTTAAAAATTTCTTTGAAAATCATTTACGCGTATAGCGTATGGAAACAAAACGTTTTGACGAGGAAGGACATGATGTCGTTTGGTCCTCAATTAAGCATAACTTGATCAACTATGCTATTTAGAAGAACCCCTATGTCGGATTAAATCATTCACCATCAAAAAAACACTTGATTAATTAGAGATAAATGTTTGGGTCAAGCTTCCGGAAGGAGAAAATATTTTTAACCTGCTACGGATTTTCCTGCAAGTAACCCTACTCCCAGTGACTGCATGGAGAGAGTCTCATGCGAGTCGTTATGGCCGAGTCATTTCGAAGCGGAAATACCTACGGTATTGTTCGAAACGAGTGTGTCTAAAAAGGAGCGATGCATAGTTCGTAGTATTAGGAGCGGCAATTGTTATGAAGACGCGTCAAGACCAAGTATAGTCGGTGTGCTAGTAAGTGATGATAGATTTGAGCTATCAAGGGTGTAAACCTGACATCGACAATCTAAGAAGGGGATGTCTTTCTTGGAGAAGTTAAAGATTCTAGGTGGAGTGGAAGCTGAGATGATTAGTTCTTGGGTTGGAGACGAGAAATGTAGGAGATTTTTCCTACATAAGGTGTGTGTGTTGCCTTTAATGCATCAACCGATGGCGGTGAAGAATAAGAAGACTTTTTCCCCCGAAACGGAGTGTGGCGATAGTATAGTTGTAAGTATACCTGATGTCGTCATGATTAGAAATATAACGCACTGAAAGCGGACACCCTAATTTACGGTTAGAAGAGCTCTTTACTCCTTCACGTAGCCAACTTTCATGCGATGGAAAGAGCGAGTAAAGATTGAAGACTCCTAGCCGAATGGAGAGACATCTAGTTTCCCTCTGGAGGTTACAAAAAATAAGTTAGCTAACGCGTAAGCTGAACGGTATTAAATTAGGAATAGTGAGTGGTATGATTTTATTCGGTGATATTTGATTCTTCGGATATATTACGCGATGTATTATAGACAAGCCTATGTGCTAGTGATCCTGTAGTGAAGAATTGATTGGAATCCTATGATTATCCGAGACGAACGAGCACAAGCCATGTATGCTCAATTATTTTCTTGATTGTTTTCGATTTGTCTCTTGACAATATGTGTTTTAGCGGAATCATTGCCTCCGAATTATGTGCTCTATGTGTCTTATGTGCTTACGTGCTCTGAGATGATGGCAAGCGCATTAGGTCGACTAGTTTATTTTGCCGTGAGTTGGCTTGGACGTGATAGTGACTAGGGTGTCCTTACCCAAATGAGATGAAGGTTGATTGTGAGAGGTCAAAGCCTGAAATCCATTGTCATCGGGGGAGTGTCACCCGTAAGCTTGGCTATGGAGGGCAATAATCTAACCATGATTTAGTCGAGATTCATTACCAAAGTGCATGGCCTTCCGGACAAGCTCGAGTGAATATAATCGTATAATCGGTTGGGTAATGGAATCGGTGATGAAGCATAGCCATATTGCTGAGGCTCCTGATGAAGTAGCACATGTTGATTTGCTATAAACTTATGAAAGCAAGCATGATTATTGCAAGCGTTGATGATAAGCTAGGTAGAAATATAGGTCACTTGAAAATGAACTAATAGGCCGATTCTGTGCTGTATATTGATTATGTGATTATGTAGCAATGGTGCTATAAGCATTTGATGGAGGTTCGTATGTACTCGAATATTTCGCAACCGTGTGTTGTGCTTGTCAAACGAGACCGAAGGGGCGGACATTTTTTTTGTTTTCGGATAATGATGAGTATTTTAATGTTGGAATAATAATATTAAACAATATATATTTTGAAATTTGATTATTGAAGTCTATCTGGTTTTAGTAAGCGGACATATGTTTTGGTGAATTTTTGGTATAGAAGTATATAGATCTCGGTTTGAATATTGGTATGTAATACCGTATTATGTGTTGCGACATTCTTTTTTAATGTTAATTAACGACGTAAGCTTCGGCCTTGGTTTTGATAAGCGAGGTGCGCTTGGTTTTGTTGTTTTTATGATCCCCAACAAAGTTTGGATCGATCACCCATTTTAGAGAAAAAAATCTCGGGAGAATGACGCAATAATTATTTTAATCGGATATATTCCGTAATGTATGTTGTTACTTATGAAGAACGCGACTATAAAGCTAGAAACGACGTGATTTAAGTTTTTCTCGGATAAAAATCCGCGGCCTATTTTATCTCTTATAATGAGAGCAACTAAAGATGTTAAGAACGATATGATTCGGTTTTATCGGATATATTTCCGTGAAGTATTTTGTCTCTTATAATAAGAGCAGTTGTAATTATATTTTTGATTTTTATTGATATGAATTATCATTTGTTTTGTTGACCTTTCATCACGAATAATAAATGGTACGTGTATTTATATCAAGTTGATTTTTGCGTTCAAGCACGTGAGTCCATTCAATATTGAGGAAACCGTCTCATTACAAGCGAAAGTAAGATGAGTAAGAATGGAAGAGCGCCGAGGGACGACGCTCCCTTAAGGTGGGTGGAATGTAACAACCCGAGTTTCACGACGCGAATGACGATCGCGAGTTCGACGTCATTATTATTATTTTACGAGTTTTCGTAAGCGAACGTCGACATTTAAATTTTTATTTGTCGTAAATAATTATTTTCGTATTTTATTACGAACCAAAATTTGAAATATTTATTTTTGACGTTTCGCGAGTCAACATTTGACCGCGTGTTCATTAAACGTTTTAAGCGACGTAGAAAAATTTCGACGCACTTCGTTATTATCTTTATGATGACAATTTGTATCTTTCGTCCTTTTCCCGAGTTAGCCGAAACCGAGTCAAAACTTTATTTTGACGTGAGTTAATATTTTTATTAAATATTTTAAATGAAGTGTAGATAAATTTTAGTGGTTCCGAAAATGTCTAAACGTTATTTATCGTGAAACGTAAATAAGTTACGGAACCAAATAAATAAAATAAATAAAGTCAAATTCAGTATTTTAGTAGGAAAAATAAAAAAAAATTGCTTTTAGCGTTTATAAAATGTGTATGTATATATAGTCAATGTCTTGTAAAATTATTTTATAAATTTAAAAAACTCATATAAATATTATATAAAAGATTCTAAATGTTTCGCAAAATTTTTATAATAAACGAACCAACAATTTTCATGTCA
Source organism: Tanacetum coccineum (assembly GCA_026074375.1). NCBI lineage: Eukaryota > Viridiplantae > Streptophyta > Magnoliopsida > Asterales > Asteraceae > Tanacetum > Tanacetum coccineum. The sequence continues at coordinate 14,912 of BQNB010106321.1, read as the reverse complement.
GGAAATAGTGTATAAAAAAATCATATTTTCTCTTGGTTTTATATTTCGTTAAATGAAAAAATTTTTTTTAGTTTACGAGATTTAACTTATTATAATAAGAATTAAAAGTAAAGCGTACTAAACTAAAATAAAATAAAATGGTTTGAAATAATGACGAAATAAATGGCGTCATAAAATGACCTGAAAATACGGAATGTTACAGTCTCCTCCGGTTAGAAGAGCCTTGTCCTCAAGGCTCAGGTTGCAACACCTGAAGAAGGTATGGGTTCAGAGAAAAGATTCGAATATTTCTTTCGGAATTGGTCATGATGAAGAGGTGTAGGTTTTAAGGTGACTAATCTCAGCATGACATGGTTCTTCCTGAATGCATAGGTAATCAGTCTATGCACCAAATATACATAGGTGATTAGGCTATGTATATTTGAGGGCCAACGATGAAATGCTCATTTTCGTCAAAATAGTGTGGTGTACGAAATGGTATCAAATAGTTTTGTAACGTAATGAAATAGTCAATAAAGTAAACGTGAAGTAGCTCATAGGGTGACAACAAAATGGTTTATAGGTTGACATCGAGATGGTTAGTAAAGCGATAGGTATCCATATATAATACCAGTATCAACGCTCAAGGGAGTAAATGAGAAATCAGGAAATACGCGAAAATCGGAGTGGTCAATATTTATATATAATTGACCAATATAAGGTAAATAGTAAGACGTCATATGATAGACGTAAGATAACAAAATCATAGTCTAGTATTAATTATCCATGTTATAGTAGTATGGTGCAAAAGAGAGCTTATAAGTTACCTGGGAGCAAGCGCGTGCGAATATCGGATAAAACAAGGAGAGACTCTATATTTTGAAAAACATGGTCATAGTCTAGGTTTTAAAAACGACCTAGTTCTCTATGACTTCAGCTCTGATACCATCTGTAACACCCCCAAAAATCAGGATAACGCAGCGGAATGGTAACATTGAGGTGCTACTTCAGGGCACAAAACACAAGTCACGGAAAATGACATTAAAATGGACGTTTTAAATAAGTCATATTCTATTTAATAAAATATCAGAGTTGCAACAGGTTTCATTTATAATGTATTAGAAAACATTGTCAAAACGTTTGTCAAATAGTACTCAAGTTATTAAGCCTTCAAAAATATATATATCCGCGCTACTCGAATGCTCCCAATGCTCCACTAGCAAAATAGTAACCTGAAAATACATGCTAAAACGTCAACAATAATGTTGGTGAATTCATAGGTTTAAGTGAAAAGCAATATTGAAATAATTTAAGAAATATTTCAGAAGAAAAGTAGCGTTACAACATTTAAAAGTGTTATTTCCGAAATCCCATCCGAACTCCAAGTAGTGATCAGTAAATCAAGAAGTATTTTAAAAGTGGCCACAAAGATCGAAGTAATGGTGGAGTAAGTAAAATTTCCGAAGTCCCAAAAAACAAGTAATGTAGACAAGGAAACACATTCATCAAGTCTATAGTATTTATTATTGCAATAAGCTCATGACACCGAAGACTTTTAAACTAGATTTTGCGCCCCAATCAGAGAATATAGGATGCTTGTCCAAACACTAACAGCTCTCAATGTTTTAAATGCACCCGATCAAACTTGTGACCAAGTAAGGGTGGGGGTGTTAGTCCCGGATAGATCTATCAATAACACCAGGCTCACTATAATCGCATTAAGGTTCTATGATAAAGGGACTTCACGGCATAAGGTTAACTTAGGTAGTAATAATCAGGCAGTAATCTGTGTTAGGCATACTCTTTGCAAACACTTGTGTCCGATAGTAAAACAAAGAAATGTTAATTCACCTCGTAGAATTGTGTTAAAACAATTATAGAAAAAGGGGGGGGTTGATGACTCCCAAAGTATTGAAAGGTAATTTGTATGTAGTAAAATATACATGTTTGTTAAACGAGCATGTATTCACCCTCGCGGGTTATAAAACATTGAATAGATTGAAATGGAGACTATGAATCACAAAGCTATTTGAAGGTTAATTTGCTTGTAGTAATATATATTGAGTTTGTAAAAGAGATGTAATTTCCCCTTGCGGGTTTATAAAACATTGAAAAGATTGAAATGCGAGACTATGATCTCACAAAGTATGTGAAATGGTAATATATTGTAATAAAATATACAAGTTTGTAAACGAGAATGTAGTTTTCTCGCGAGGTTATAAAACATTGTAAAGATTGAAATGGAGACTATGAACTTCACCTGGATCAACGATCACGATTGAGATAAGCAAATAAAATCACAACGAAGCAGTAACGATCTTGATAACGACCTATAATTACGATCTTCGATTACAATGTACAAAATACATGAAAGCAACGCTGCGTACAATCATTAAGGACGAAACATATATTATATTTATTTATGATAAACATACTTATATGTGAGGAAAATACCACTTGGCTTTCTAAAACCTTAACACTTAGTATATTTTTTTTTATATATATTCTTTTTTTTCGGACATCGACAACGGCCACAAAAGTAATTACTTACGAATAATATAATATTCGATATTATTTTATAAATCGAAATCACCTTTATAGTTCGTTACGTTTTACTAATTGTCCTTGTTGACTTTCACGTTTTTGGCTTTTTAATAAATACATTTATTTTCTAAGCTTGACCCGACCAAAACGACCTATTAAATCACATTTTCACGACTCGGGTTCTAAAGATAATTTATGCGAAACGATATTCCGAACAACTTTTTAGTTTTAGCCGAGACTTGAAACTCGACGCAAAATGACCAAAATACCCTTACGAGAATCTGCTGAACTTTATATTTTTATTAATAATGCAGAAGTTTGACTTTCGTTTTTGACCCGTCATATTACATTTTCACGACTTTAAAAGAGGTTTTATGTAAAACGTCATTCCGAACAACTTTCGTGTTTCGCCGGAAGGCCGAAACGGACTCGAAAGTGCTCAAAACCTCAAATTACTAAACCTGTCAGATTTATTATATACTAAAAATGACGCATTTTTCTACTAAAGTGTATATATCGATCTAGCTCCAGTTTCTCCGTTATTGGGAGTTAGAAGTCCCATTTTATATCAAAACGTCCGTCTAGGAAAGCTTTATTATATTTCATAAACAAAAATCCAACTTTTTAAAATCTCGAACCCCGAATCACCCGTTCCGTTTTCTGCTCAAAATGTACTCGTTACAAAACATGTAAAAATCCGTTTTTGACCCAAAAACTCCTCAAAAATACATTCAATATGTCTTATAGTTTCATACTAATCCTACTTTAACATCAATATCACAATATTCTAAACGCCGCAAGTTTCAATCGATTTCATCACATGTATAAAAATCCAATCAATAAACGAAACAATCGAAATAATAATAAAAAGAAGGCTCACAAAGCTATACGGAGCAAAGTCGTAAAATAGAAGAGTTCGTCTTGTTCCCTTCGAATCTTAGCCGCGGCTCAACCCACATGAACCAAACCAAGCCAAAACTCAAATCAATAACCAATCCAAAATAAATAAATCCACACCCCTTTTTGTGTCTTTTGCTTAGTTCGAACCCATAACCAAACCGAAACCCTTCTTATTTCTTCAAAAATCAAAACATGCATAAATCTAAATGCATGTACTAGTTTTCACCTTATATGTTTACAAAATCATCATATAGAATTTTTTTTATTAGTTGGAAAAATCAAATGGCAAGGGTGTGTGCTTGTTGGGTGTCGTTCGAACACAAAAGGGAAAGAACAACAAGAAAGCTATTTTTCTAGCTATCACCCAATCTTGAATGATGATAAAATGAATGTTTAACTAGGAAGCTTGGATTAAAAATGGATATTTTTTTTTTGTTGATGCTCTAAGGGTGTTTACACCCGTTCGGTTGAGAGAGAACAAAAAGGAGGAGAAACAATTTTCTAGGTTTGTTTACTTGTGATATAAATGAACTAGACATCTGCCGTTCAAAAAAAAATGAACTAGACATCTATTGGAAGAAATATAACATCATAATTAACATTGGAACTCAAAAAGTGTTGAGTGTGTGTTGTGTTA
>BQNB010106320.1:0-23414 GCA_026074375.1 Tanacetum coccineum | reverse complement strand
AATTTTCTAACAAATGTATAAAGTATTCTGTAATAATCATGGCTAGAAGTATTGTGAAAGAGATAACTACAAACTTTTGGAAACTAGATAAGTTTGAAAGGCATGATTTTAGACGGTGGCATAAGAAGATGCATTTCCTTTTGACAACTTTAAAGGTTGTGTATGTTATGACTACGCCTATGCCAGAATTGTTAGAGGACGATATTGTGGAAGCAATTAGACGAAGAGCAAAGTGGGAGAACGATGACTACATCTGCAGAGGACACATATTGAATGGTATGTCTGACCCTCTATTTGATATTTATTAGAATGTGGAATCTGCAAAGGAGTTGTGGGATTCTCTTGAATCCAAGTACATGGCAGAGGATGCTTCTACTAAGAAGTTCCTTGTAAGTAATTTCAATAATTACAAGATGTTCGATTCCAGGCCTGTCATGGAGCAATTCAACGAACTCCTTAGAATCCTTGGACAATACACACAACATGGTTTAAAAATGGATGAATCCATATCTGTTTCAGGTGTAATAGACAAGTTTCCTCCTTCCTGGAAGGAATTCAAACATACTTTGAAACATGGTAAAGACGACCTGTCTTTGGTTCAACTTGGTAGTCACTTGCGCATAGAGGAGTCTCTAAGGGCGTAGGAAAGTGACAAGGGCAAAGGAAAAGAAGTTGTTGGACCCTCTGTGAATATGACAGAAGAGGGTGGAAAGAATAAAAATAACAAACAAAACAAAGGAAAGAAACGTGGTTTCAAGGATAACAATGGTGGTTCTAGTTCCAACAAGAAACCTAAATTGTAATGTTGGAAGTATGGCAAAACTGATCACTTTAAGAGAGATTACCGTAGTGGAAACAAGAGGAATAACGTGTAACACCCCTAAAATGGGTCGCAGCGGAATTATGTCCGAGAGCGTTACTTCATAATACCATTGCACAAGACTTGAGAGAACGACCTCTAAATGTGTCGTTTGAAAAGTAATCTTGTAAAGTTTGGACTCCAATGCACATCAGTTATGTCAAGCATCTTATTCACCTGAGAAAAACATGTTTAAAAGTGTCAACATACAGTTGGTGAGTTCATAGGTTTTTGTAAGTATAAATGTAAATCACAAAAACTATATATATAAATTTACTGTGTTACAAGTCCCGCCCATACAAGACTTGCAACGCATAAACTCAAATGTATAGGTTTTTTTAAAATGCGTGTAAACACGAACCACACAAAATGCGTTTGTTAAAATGTTGGAATCAAAGATTTGCAGAGTATGTGTATCATAATAGTTACCAAAAATGTATGTATGAATGTTGGACCGCAATTGTTTCAAAGAGTATGATAATTGTAATGAGCACAATATCACAAAATGTTTCGAATATGTATTGTAATGAGCATAATATCATAAAATGTTTCAAGTATGTATTGTAATGAGCCCAATATCACAAAATGTTTCAAGTATGTATTGCAATAAGCACAATATCACAAAATGTTTCAAGTATGTATTGTAAGTATGCAACATAAGGAGTTATTACGATTACTCTAAATTTCATGAAACTAAAGCGTAGACTTAAAAGTATGCCACTTTATTCAAGGCACAATAAGATATCCAATAGGTAGTTGTTGGCCCTGTAGACACCAACCCAGTCGTGCTCCGATATAGTATAAGTTCGTTAGTTCGATCTCGAACTAGTAAGGGCTACTCATCCGAACGGGGATTGTTAATCCCTAAATAGATCTATTTTATAATAATCGCGTTTACCCTCCGAGTAATTAACAGTTCATGCAACTTAAGCTAATCCGTAATCATTTGAATCAAAGTAAATTTGTTGCGTCCATAAGTAAAGCGAGTATGTAAACGAGTTTGTAATCAACCATTGTAAATGAGTTTATAAACGTTCATGTAACCGAGTTTGTAATCAATCATGTAAATGAGTTTGTAAACGTATATGTAAATAAGTTGTAACGAGCATGTATTCTCCCTCGAGATTTTTAAAGCAAATGTAAAACAAGTGAAAGAGGGGCTATAAACTCACCTGTAGTGGAAGTAGTGATTATCGCAAAATCAACAAAGTAATAATCACAAACGATCCAGAATGCAACCTAATTAATTATAGGTCGTAAGTATAATGTATTTAATATAAATACAACATCATAAGTTATAGAGTTACATCACTACCTATTAGTTTTTGTTTAATTTAAGAAAGTTGAAACAATGTTTAAGACACGCTTGTTAATTAAGTGTCCCAGTATTCGTATCCGTAAAGACAAATATTATTGTTGTCCAACAATTGATTATTTGTTAATAATACTCGGTTTAGTATTTTCATTGTTTATATAAAGATATTATATAAATGGTTTAATTGTTTTATAAAATAATATTTATAAAGTTAAAAACGTATATAAATATTATATAAATGACACGACGATATTTCTTAACATTTTTATAGTCCAAACGGACTCGAAAACACTCGTAAACCACTTTTTATAATTCTATCAAAATGTTATATTTTTATAAAAATTACAAAAAATTATTTATAAAAATTAATTAGTTTTTGTAATCTTTATTTATCCGAAATCTTTAAAAGCTCATAACTTGCTCATTTCAACTCCGTTTCGCGTGTTCTTTATATGTATGAAATCGTGACGAAATAATCTATTCGAATAAAGTACTCACTATTTTTGTAAAAATCTGAGTTGAAAGAGTAAATTCGAAATGTGTTTATAAAACTATTTTTATAACTTTAAATCTTTCAAAACTCGTAACTCATTCGTTTTAATTCCGTTTTTAGAGTTCTTTATATGCACGGTTTCCTATTGAGATGCTCTATCATACTAAACTATATATAAAATTTTCTCAGTTTCGAATAAGTGTCAGTTTTTAAAAAAAAAATTATAAAAACACTTTTATATATTTAATTATCGTAAACTCGTAAAATTCATAACTTCTTCGTTATAGCTCGGTTTTTCAAGTTCTTTATATGCACGGAAACCTTATAATATGTACTACTTATCTTAGTAGGTTTTACATTTTAAGAAATTTCAAATTCTAACAGAATGATTAAAACAGTTGGTATTTATTATATATATAAGCTATAATTAGTTTTATAAATTATAATTTGATTAATTTGTACAAGTCCTCTAATTTACTTTAGTCTTACATATTTTGGGTCCTCAAGTTTGTGTCCATCTTTCTGGTCCAAGTACATTGTCCTCATAATAATTTGTACATAAATTTTATAATTAAACTTTCAACAAATAAATTTATAAACTAAATATAAAAGTTATTCACACTTATATAAAGTATATTCTTGCTTCCCAATCATGAACATGTGTTTACTTGAATATGTTTAGTCTTGTACTATTTATAAACTTTATAAAATAATTGCTAAGTGGTGAATAAACAATATAAACAAATATGTAAGTATGTAAATGAAGTAATTAAATGAAAGTGTAGGGATTTTGTTAGACCTTATGGATGAATGGAGAAATGAAGACAAAATCAACCTCAAATATATAACCCTAAATACTTTTAAGAAACCCTAAAAACCCTAGTTTCTTTCTTGAATCAAACCCTTAAATAATCAACACCCAAGCTTCCAAACCACCTTGATATACCTTAGATATTATACCTAAGAACACTAGTATGCTTGCAACCTTGCTAAAAAACAAACTATGGAAACCCTAGTTATGGAAAGTGAGCCGTGGGTTGCTAGGAAAACAAAAGAGAAATTTGTGAGAGTTTACTTGCAAATGGGAAGTGTGTATAAGCCTTGCATTAGTTTCCTTTACATAGTGGAAATATTTGAAAACCACCTTAACAAAACCATTTGATTAGGAGTAGTATCATGGTAATGGTACATGTGTGTAAGACCTCTCCTCCTTCCTAGGAGGGGAGAAGGACATGGATTAGACAATTTATGGAAACTTGGTGTTTAAGGTGTACTTTTGTAAGTTTATAACTAAGTGATGTGATACTAGTGGAGTATTAAGGATTTATTAGTGTTCCACTCTTTGTATAACCGGCCTTATGGTTTATTAAGTGTCAAATGATATAATTTTTAGGTATTGGGTATAAGGGTGGGTATTTGTTGAAGTATAGATAGGTATAGGTGCTTTCGTGTATGCTTAAATGCATTTTATTGCGAAACGTAAACGTTTTACGTAACCGATAAAAATAAATTATGAAAAGTTATAAACTATGCTCGTACTAATTTTATAACACTTGCTTGACGTAAAATTTTACCTGTTTGATGTCCGTTGACGTTGAATGTTGATTTTTATTTTACGCGATTTAACTAAACGATGAAAATTAAAAATGAACACGTAAAAGTTTAAAATAAATATTGGATATTTATTGACGTAAAGTAACGTGAAAATGCGGATTGTTATAGTCTCCCTATGTTAAAAGAATTTTGTCCCAAAATTCAGTTTGAGTTGCCTTTCGGAGTGGTGTTGGTGAAGAGGTGCGGTTACTTGTTGTGGATTACTTATTTTTAATCCTCCAAGAACGTGGTAACAAATTTTGTTTTCTTAATATAGAGAGTCTCATTGGGACGGGTTTCAAATCCTTGTATATACCACTTAAGATTTTTCATCCTCGACATTTTTCTCCTTAATTGCCTCAGCTTAAACGTTCAAGTTTCAAATTTATTATGATGATTAAAGTTTGAATCCTAGTGGTCTTGTCCGTTCCTTTCGGCTTAAAATGTTAGTTATAACGTTCTCCTTTCCATGGTGATAACGGATTCATACCTATGATGGCATTACTAATACTAAGTTCTATGGCATTGTGTCAACGTTGAATGAGTGATTTAGTAAATTCCTTAATAGCGAGCAAATTTGATGGCGAATTGTCCCAGGGCGACTAGTGATGCGTCTTGGTTTTTCGAGATAGGATTTAGCGTAAGGTGATGTCAACTCTATGTAGTAAGGCGGAGTAAATGTCTACTTAGTTGCTATGGTTACTAATTTGATTTCCCGAAGTAAACGCGTTTTATGAACACACACACATAAAACTTTGCTTTTCAAGGATGTAAGTAAAAAATGGATTATTGACAAAAGTTTTATGGTGAATACTCTCAGCATGGCATGGTCCTTCTTGAATTATACATAGGTGATTAGGCTATGTATATTTGAGGGCTAACGATGCGATGCTCATTTTTGTCAAAATAGTGTTATGTATAAAGGAGTGTAGCGTGCCAAAATAATTTACAAGATGAAAGTAAGGTTGTTTATAAGATGATAACAAAATGGTATGCGAGAAAACCGTAAGATAGTTTTAAAGACAATAGCTAAATAGTTCATAAAGTCGTAAGAATATTTGAAAGGCTACAATAGTTTAAGGAGTGGCTTGCATAAATAATTATAGAGTTAAAGTAAAATCTACGAAGTTTTCATGACACATGAGTTTGATAGATAATTTAAAATCATCCACATAGTTCAACGAAAATTTAAAAGAAAGTATGAATATGAAATCCTATAGAAAATAGAGTTGAAGAAAGAAAGTCCCAACTTAGGTTTCACTAGGTAAGACGGGTCACAAGATGACGTAAGTGTTTCAACAGTATGAGGCGGGTGTTTAATTCGAAGTTGCATGATACGGTAACTAGTGGGATAGGCGGACTGTGACATGTTTCAATGTTATGTAATACGATATTATGTAAAATCATAAAAAAAATTAAAGACCATCGTGTCATTCACAATGTCTTGAGAAATGTTCTAGCATTTATATAAGTAACTCTTATATAAATGAATGTAAAATATACGCAAGGTAGGATAAGTGTGTGTATATATATATATAAGTCACGTAAGCATGTAAGTAGTGTGTATGCACATGAAAAAGTTTGAGGTGGTGCAATGTTTGTGAAAACGGTTATAGTCTAGGTAAAATATGTAACCTAGTTTTCTATAACCTTGGCTCTGAATACCAATATGTAACACCCCCAAATTAGGTCGCAGCGGAATAAGGATCCAGGAGCGTTACTTCATAATACCATTGCACAAGACTTGAGAGAACGACCTCTAAATGTGTCGTTTGAAAAGAAATCTTGAAATGTTTTAGACTCCAATGCACATCAAGTAAGCCAAGCATCTAATTCACCTGAGAAAAACATGCTTAAAAATGTCAACATAAAGTTGGTGAGTTCATAGGTTTATGAAAATGTAAATGTAAATCACAAAAACTATATATACAAATTTACTGTGTTACAAGTCCCGCCCATACAAGACTTGCAACGCATAAACTCAAATATATAGGTTTTCTTAAAATGCGTATAAACACACTAACCACTACAAACACAAGCGTTTGTTAAAACATGTTTAGAACAAAATAATTATTTTGTATAAAAGTTAGACCGCAATTGATTAAAGAGTATAATTGTTGATCCCACGCCTTGATCGATTCTTTACCTTGTAAAGAATATGTTACCTTGGATGAATCCAAAATCAAACCAATGGTAAGACTAATGTTTAGTTATATCAAAGTGTATGCGAAATCTACACTTTGATACTCTAGAGGTATTTATTAATGGAACAGTACCAAACAAAGAACAATGAATAAAACACAAACTGCTTCAATATTATTGATAATACTAGTACTCTTGATTAGTACTAGGGTTACAAACCTTGAAGCTATACGTATTTTCTCTAAGATGTATCTCTATCTCTTAAGCATAAGCATATACTAAACCTTATAACCTAGGATTCTCCTTTTTACATTACACAACCTACAAGGAGTTCCATTTACAAGATAAAACTACCAGACTATTAAGGATACAGCTTCACATTATAAGCTTATACATAATCTCCTAAAATTATAAAAAATATCTACATCCATATTTAACTCTTTGCATCCTTTATCTCCAATGTCAGCAGCTTTCGACCATCAGCAGTAATAAATCTTTCTTCTAAAGCATACATTAACCTAAACTCTGCACAGTACTAACAAGTTTGTACTTTAGCAGTAAACTAACTTCCATTAGTACTGTTAGTTATCCCTTTGCAGTATTAACACTTGTGAAGACACTTATTCCCAAACAATCCTGCATCCTCCCCAACAACTTAGTAATTTATCTTCAAATCCACAAGTTTCTTCCTAAGATTTAAATCATCTTAGACTATCTGATGGAATGAATTCTTTCTTTCAAAACTTCCTGCACTTGAGATCAGACATGAACTTTCAGTAGTTCATATACTTGTTACGATTTTCAAGAAACAATTCCAATACTTTATACTCAGCAATCTTATGATAGCATTTCTTGACTTAGAGGATACTTCTTTTCTATAAACATATGTATAGCAATCCCATTTTGCATTAGCAGAATATGAACTCCACAGAATTCACATAAACTCTAACTTATTAGATTATATTCATGCTGATTCTTCCATATTTCATCTCAACTCATTATACAGGCTACAAATAAATAATGCAAATCTCCCCAAAGCATCAAATCATATCCTTCTGGTCTTGAAGCACTATATCTTTCTTTGACTAAGCCGTGTAAGTCACATAAACATCTTTTGATCACTATCGAGAGTCTCAAGCATCTCACATCAAAACTATCTAAGATTCTTAGGAACTCAGCCATCTCCTCTGAAAATTTGTAAATACATGAACTTTCCTGTCAGAACACAACAGTCTTCAATCCACCAAATGGATACTTCTTGTATAAGAGATAGGATTCAACATCTTCTTACCACATCTTCTCTTGTACTATGTCTAAATATCCTTTGAGATCTTCCTTTTCCTTCTCAACATCTTCTTCCAGTCTTTTGTCTCAAACAGTACTCCTTGTCTTTTTCTAGAAGAGAATTTCTTTCTTTTTGTTCATACAATTCTTTAGAACTTCTTTCATTTCCTTTGTATATCGAACATCTTCCTCTTCAATCTTTTTAGGGAACACTTCATCCCTTTTCAACTTCCATGCTGTAAATCCAAGGCGTCAATGTGTTGGTTGAAACACCAAATCTTTTCAAAATTTGGCATAATCTCATTATAAGACATATCCATCCCTTATGAATCAACTAATCTTGTAAAGTTTCCTAATCTTCAATGTATTAACCATATTCCTCATGCTTGGGCACAACTGTCTTTGGCGTATTCATCTATTAAGCATGATACCTTAACTGACAGGATCCTTCCAATCTATCTCCTTAGGTTTGACTATTAAATTGATCGCTTCAGACATAGCTTTTACAGAGCCTTTCTTCTTCCTCCCTTGTCTAGCAAATTTCTTCATCCCTAGCAATCTGTGCCCTCACTAGTTCTTCATCCATCCTGTTCTTGCAGTCTAATGGCTTTCAGCAAAACTCAATTCTATTCTTGCTCAAAGCTCTTTCTTAGACTTTTTCTTGGGCTCAGGCTCTGTCATTATTGCTTTTCCCTTGTCTTTTCTTGTCCTTTTCTCTTCACTCCTTCTTCTATAAGTAACAGTTCTTCCAGCAGTACTAATATTTACCTTCAGCAGTAAATAAAAACCTGAACTTCACGTAGCGCACATACACCTTTCTTGATGCTTCCAGCTAGTACTAAAACTTTAGAAACTCCCTTTCACACACTATTGAAAAGTCCTTGATCTTGAATGACTTTAGAAAAAACCTGGGAGTCACTTCTGAATAATACAAGGTGTCAAGATTTCACTTGCTTGCTTTTCTATGATCTTCGGCATCAGATAATTTCCTCCCTTTGTTAGAAGAATCATCTTCAACATCTTCATCATCTCCAGAAAGGACAACCCGAGCTCTTTTCCTAGCTGTCCCAGCCTTGACTTTAGCCTCTAATTTCTTTACCCTTAGAATGATCTCAGTGACAGCAGCACTGTAAGTGAGCTTGGTCTTCTTCAAATCATCCTCCAAGACTCCAATTCTCTCAGATAGTTTGGTAACCAAAGTCGCCAATTCAATTAGTTTCAAACTACCCTCATCACTTCCATGTGAGTGAACAACATAGAGAGGTGAGTCATGGGGTGTAGGAATGTGTTGTTCTACTCCAGGTGATGGTTGGGTTGGTTGTGTTGGAGATGGTAATGATACAGCAGCAGTGGTATGATCAGGTAAGTGTTCAATTGAAGGTGCAGGTGAGTGTGAAGGTGAAGGTTCAGGTGAGTGGGAAGGTGAAGGTTCAGGTGAGTGTGAAGGTGAGGATGTGATTCTTGAAGGTGAAGTGGAAGGTTCAGAAACATTTAGCATAGTAGGGAATAAAGCAACTTCTTGGCCTGAATATCCCTTTGTAGGCCTCTTCATATTGTTAAAAACTTTGATGCAAAAGAGGTAACAGAGGATATGTTCTTGAGTGTCGTTGAAGTTGGTTCCTCTGCATATCTAAGCATATTTGAATGAACCTAGGGTACATGAAAAACTTATAGGGGATAGAAATATTTGACACCATATGCTCAAAAATCATCTTAGAAAAATTATATTTCCTATTGGTAGCTAAATAGATAACAGCAGTTGCAATGTTACTACTAAACTGCTCCCATGCAGTCTTCTTTGGGCTAAGGCAATGAAGAATATTGTGAATAAGAAACCTCCATTGAGGTGAAAAAGCACCCTTTTGAAAAGTTAACTTATCTGAATCATTGTGATATCCCATGAGTGCCAATTGCTCAAAAATCTCCGAGTTGGGTATAGAAGTAACACCATCTTGATTATCCAACTTGAGATGTCATCTTAAACTTGCTTCGGTGATAGACATTGAGTGACAATCAATGGTAGCAGTAATCTGAACTTCTCCATTATCATTAGTAGAATCTTCTGCAGACCACCAAAAATGTATGATAAGAGAAATATAAACATCTGGCTTCTTTGTGAGGGCAGAGCAAATGTGACTTCGATTTAGGAAATCAATGACTCGATGAAATCCTGTACTTCCTGTAGATTTCTCTAAAAATGCTACCATGTTGTGCTTGTCACAAAAATCTAAATTTGCCATGAATAAAACTGTGAGTAATCGTGTGGGATATGATCGTGGATGAATATGTGAAGGCTGGAGAAAGTTAATTGAGATTTAAATAGAGAAACGTAGAGATATGGTTTGACCGAATTAAAGAAATCGAGTTTATCGTGATTAAATCAAACATATATAAAGAAAGATCACGAAAGTCCAATTGGTCAAACCCCTATATCATAGGAATTTGGCGAAAATATCTCAACGGCTCTATTAATTAATGAAAAATCTGTTAGGTCCAAACAGTACTAACGGCCATCTAGCAGTACTAAATCTGGCCTAGCAGTACTAAAATAAGCCTAGCAGTATTAACTTCTCTACCCAAAAGCAGTACAAACTCCAAAGTTTTGTATTAATAAAAAATAACTTCACACAATCTCTCTTTCTGTTTTTAAGCTCACATTTTATCTCTCAATTCTTTTAACTCACTTTTCACTCTGTCTGTTTCTCACAGATCTCTCTTTCTATTTTTAAGCTCACCAATTCTCTCTTTTCTTTTGGCTCACAAATTCACACAAAGTATAGTTTTTGGCAAACTACCAGCCATTAACATATTTGAGTAGTCTTTTCCAATAGCCGTTTGCTTTGGACTAGCTAATGCTTCATTGTAAAAACATGGTGCATTGATAACCATGTAGTTTTAAGTAAACTATCAACTATCAACGGATTTGAGAAGTCTTTACCAGTAGCCGTTTGCTCTGGACTAGTCAATTCTTGTTGTCAATAAGAAATGGTGAACTGATGACCATTTGTTGTGTGGTGTTAAAACTAACACTTGAAGAACAAATAACATTCCTCCCCTCAAATATTGAACCATTGAGTAACCAATTTCATACTTCATTGTTCATCCAGAAAGAGTTAGCTCAAAACCAAGAAAAACATAATCTAACCATTTTTCTTGTTTAGTAGTATTAAATGGAGTAGAGGCAGACTTCACATCTGTGTAGTTGTACTTTCTCAAAATCTCATGGACAAATTTATCTTGACTGACAAAAATGCCTTTCTTTTCTGTTGGAACCTGTAAACCCAAAAAGAAGGTAAGTTCTCCCATAGAACTCATTTGAAACTTATCCTTCATAAGCTTCTCAAACTCATCACATAACTCCTTCTTTGTAGATCCAAAGATAATGTCATCCACATATATTTGAACAAGCAAGATATGTCCCTTTTGTCTCTTGATGAATAATGTTTGGTCAATCTTTCCTCTTTGAAAACCATTGCACAAGAGATAATTGGCCAAAGTGTCATACCAAGCTCTGGGTGCTTGATGCAGGCCATATAATGCTTTCACTACCTTATAGACTTTATCAGGATGATCAGGATCTTCAAAACCTGGAGGTTGACATACATAGACCTCCTCTTCAATCTGACCATAACGGGAAAGCACTTTTTACATCCATTTGGTAGACATAAAATCCCAATATAGGAAGCAAAAGCCAGGAACAATCTTATGCCTCAATTCTAGCCACAGGTGCATAGACTTCAATCATAGTATATTTGCTCCTATTCTTGATTATGTCCTTGAGCAACAAAGTCTTGCTTTAATTCTGAGACAATCCCCCCCTTCATCTTTCTTAGTTTGATATACTGGGAACCCAACATTTGATACAAATTTCTCTATTGACCTTTAGGTAATCCCACAAGAACCAGACCTTAGCAGTTTAAACTGTAGAAGTTGTTTGTGGGGGGGAGTTGGGTGCCTCCTGCATGCTTCTACGGCCTTGCGGATCACTAAGAGCTTTAGAAACTCTTTTTGGTTCTTCCTGAGAGAGGAAACAAGCAAAAAGACATGTATGAAGATCCTGATGAGTCTTCCCTTCATATATAGCACTAAGAAATCCTTGTTCAGAGTAAGAAGTTTTCATCCTTCTTGTTTGAACAGATGACTGCACATCACCAATCACATGCTCAATTGGGTGATCTTTGTGAATTCTTGTGTGAGGAGTGGTAGGGACTGCATAAGTTTGTGGAATGTTTCCCAATTCAATTTCTTGGTCCTCCACTTGTGTGTCTTCAGATGCAGGAATAGGTCCTACCAAGTCTTCAGGAGTAGCAGTATTAACTTCAGGGAGAGCAGTACTAACTTCTCCACTACCAGTATTAATTTCTGGTCTGGCAGTATTAACTTGTTGATCAGCAGTACCATTATCCTTAAGACTGCTATCATCATGAGACTTTTCTGTAGCATCATTCTCATCATGTAACTCATCTTTATCTTCTATTTGAGCATCAGCAACAGTTCTTGGTGAAGCATCACCAAAATATGAAGCATCCTTCCAAATTGGCATTATAATGCAATCTTGATCTTGTTGAGAAGATGTACTAGACTCAGAAACTCCTTGTATACCTTTGCCAGTAATTCTGCCTCCATATGCTCCTCCACCAAAAGTAACATAACCTCCATCAAAGTCTTTGAAATCTGAAAGATGGGCTATGTTTCCAGTCATGTGCCTTGAGCATCCACTATCAACAAAGCCTTTATCATTTAGTTGTGAATTGCTCTGCACATAAAACTTATGAAGTTAGTTTTCTTCTCTTTGGGACCCAGCAATTACTGACTTGGATCTGCCTCGTGCATCAATGTAATTATATTTGTTGAAAACCAGTGATGCACCATTGGGTTTGATGGGTCTCCAAACCCAACATGCTGAGGGCTTAATAGCATTAAACCCCCTTGCCCTGACAGTATTAACAGTTGATCTAAATGGCCTACCAGTATTAAACCTTTGATTAAAACACCTTTTTGTTAATGTTGTTCTCTTGTAAAAGGGCCTGTGAACAGTTGATTGTGCTTGATTTTGAAAATATGTCCTTGGTCTAGCACAATGAATTGTTGATTTGGGGTGAGCAGTATAAGAAGGCCTAACAGTATTAAAAGACCTAGCAGTACTAAAAGGTCTACCAGTGTTAACAGACCTAACAGTATTAACAGGCCTTGCAGTATTAACAGATTTTAGGCCAGTCTTCATTAAGACTGCTCTTGGAGCCATATGTTTGTGTGCACTGGAATGAGAGGTTTTAGAATAGTAGTCATTATCCTTTTTGTTATAATTATTTCCACTTACTATTCTTTTCCTCTGTTGGTTAGGACAGCTGTATTGAATGTGATCAAAACTTCCACAGATAAAACATGCCTTGTTATTAAACACAAAGTTACATCCTAACTGATTGGATTTTTGACCATTCCAGTTCCTTTGGTTTCCTCTAGGTCTTTGTGACCTGTACATCTCTGCATACCTAACTGACCTCCTAACTGGTTTTTCAGGTTTAACAAACTCTTTCTTAGTAGCAGTAGGTATAACAGTTTTCTTTTCAACCTTAGGGTTAGGCTCATCATCATCCTCATCATCTGACACCCAATCTTCAATAATTGGAGCATCATTATTCTCTCTAACTTTCTTAGGTTCTACTTCCCTAACATGATTAGCAGGATAGAAAAACTTTTCTTTCCAATCTTTGTCAACCTTAAGTGGAGACTCAAAAGAGCTAGTTTCAGTATCAGTCATTTGATGTTGTTCCAAAGAGTCATCAGTATTCTCCTTAGAATTATCTGACTCTTTATCACAACCAGTGGTAGGCTTTAAACTAGAATCCCTAGGACCATACTCATTAACCTCAGGTTCTTTGAATTCTTCAAGACCTGAATAAGATAAGTCTAAAGGTGTTGGTCTATTAAGAATCAAAGGATGAGGTGAGGGGACAACATTATAACCTAATCCTTTCTTGCTTTTGTCAGTTATCAGACTTTCTAACATTTCATTTAAGTCTTTAGCAGATTTATCAAACTTTGCAATCTTAAAATCAAACCCTTCCTTTTCTTATTTAACCTTTTCAAGCTCAGTCCTAAGTAATCATAACTGATATTCTTTAGAACCTACACTTCTTTTAAGTAGAGCAATTTCCTCAGAGAAACAAACTTCATGTTCTTTATATTTAACAATTTGATCTTCTAAAGTTGCTAAACCTCTTTTGTATGTAGTTGCTTAAAAACCAGTATCACTTAATTTAACAAGCAAATCATCATACTGTTTCTTTAGAGCTTCATAGTTTTTCAGACAATTTTTTGAACAAGATTTATCATTATTTACCTCAAAATATGAGAATGCTATGAGAGCCATGTTTGCCTGAATCTCTTCCTCTGCCATGTCACTCCAATCAAAGCCAGCACCATCTATAGCACACATTGCCTTTTCAAAAGCATCTTCAATCTTTACTGCCTTTGTTGAGCTACCTTGATTCCAATTTATGTTGTCTTTACTCCTAAGTGCTCTGCATTCCCTGGCAAAATATCCCAATTTATGGCAGTTGAAACATTCTACCTTTAATTTATCATACCCAGCAGTATTGCTTCCATCAATGATGATTTTCCTTCCAGTTCTCTGATAGAACTTTCTTGCCCTCATGCTTAGTAGTGCCATATTCCACTTTAAATCCATTTCTTCC
The DNA here is from genome assembly GCA_026074375.1 of Tanacetum coccineum. Taxonomy (NCBI): domain Eukaryota; kingdom Viridiplantae; phylum Streptophyta; class Magnoliopsida; order Asterales; family Asteraceae; genus Tanacetum; species Tanacetum coccineum. The sequence goes on along the minus strand of BQNB010106320.1, from coordinate 9,030 downwards.
AAATCATCATCATGAAGTTGCTCAAGGTCATCATGAACTAGTTGAGAACCCTTGAGGTTGAGTGGATAGAAAGGCATATATGTGCATCACTAAAGCTAGGCAGTACTAATTTTCATACTGGCAGTATTAAACTTTGTGGACGCAGTATAACTTTCAGGGTTAACATTTTTAATAAAATTAGTACTGCTTGCACCTGAAGTGGTTAGAAATGCCAAGTTTTTATCATCATTGCATATACCAACAGATTTCTTAACCTTCTGTTCAACAATTTTAAAATTGTTGTACAAATCATCCAAAACCATAGTATCAAAATCAGGTTTGTTCATCCAAACTAAACATGTGTAATCCCATTGGAAGGTAAGCTCTTTAAAAATTTATACATTTAGATCTTCTGGAGGGGAGTAACCTACACACCTAATTGCCATCTACTAACAACCTTTAAGCTGGTTAAAGATAGAAACCAGTGAATCTGAGCTAAAGCACTAAGAGTTTTCAAACTGTTGAGTTTTCAACAAGCCTTCTGTGTCTTCTTTATTGCTTCATTCCCTCCAAATTGAGCTTTAATTGCAGCAAACATTGACTGAGCATCAACATACTGGTCGAAGGTAAGTTGATGTTCATTGGGCAGTGCCATGAGCAGTAGACTTCTAGCCTTTATATCATTCTTTTTACACGTCTTTTCTTCAGTAGTAGAAGGCATAGTCATCTTTGTTGCTGTTATGTACCAAGTTTTCTTATGGAGGTTGTTACAGAATAGGTACTCATGAATCCCATTCTCTATGACCTCCCCTAGTAGGCATAATCCTGATCTGAAAGTACTTTTAGATCTGATCTCCCACATCTCATACTCCCCGAGTTTGAGCATGGGAAGCTTAGCCAGAGCATTGTTCTGAGTATTCTACAACTCCATTACTTCTAGATCAAAGTTTCTCAAAGCACATGCTCTGATACCACTTGTTGATCCCAAGCCTTGATCGATTCTTTATGTTGTAAAGTGTTTGTTACCTTGGATGAATCCAAAATAACAATGGTTAAGACTTTGTTTGTATATCAAAGTGTATGCGGAATCTACACTTTGATACTCTAGAGGTATTTATCAATGGAACAATACCAAACAAAGAACAATGAATATATCACAAACTGCTTCAATATTATTAAAACAATAATACGAGTACTCTTGTAGTACTAGGGTTACAACCTTGAAGCTATTACAATCTTTCTCTAAGATGTATCTCTATCTCTTAAGCATAAGCATATACTAAACCTTAACCTAGGATCTCCTTTTATACACCACAAGGAGTCCTTTACAAGATAACTACCGAACTTCTAGGATTAGTTACAATTATAATCATATACAAATCTTCCTAAAATATAAAAGATATACATCCCATATTTATCTTTTTGCATCCTTATCTCCAAGTCAACAGCTTTGACCATCAGCAGTATTAATCTTTCTTCTAGCAGTATTAACTAACTCTGGCAGTACTAAGTTTGTACTGGCAGTACTAACTCCATTAGTACTGTTAGTTATACCTTGGCAGTATTAACTCTTGTGAAGATTTATTCCCAACAATGAACACAATATCTCAAAATGTTTCAAGTATGTATTGTAATGAGCACAATATTACGAAATGTTTCAAGTATGTATTATAATGATCACAATATCACAAAATGTTTCAAGTATGTACTGTAATGAGCACAATATCACAAAATGTTTCAAGTATGTTTTGTAAGGAGTGATTACGAATACTATAAGTTCATGAAACTGACTTAAAAGTATGCCACTTTATTCAAGGCACAGTAAGAGTTCCAGTATGTAGTTGTTGGCCCTGTAGATACTAACCAACCGTGCTCCGATATGGTATAAGTTTGTTAGTTCGATCTCGAACTAGTGAGAGCTACTCACCCGAACGGGGATTGTCAATCCCCAAATAGATCTATTTTATAACAATCGCGTTTACCCTCCGAGTAATTAACATTTCAATCCATTTAAGCTAATCCATAATCATTCAAGTAAAAGTAAAGTTGTTGCGTCCATAAGTAAAAACAAGTATTGTATCTCACCGTGAGATATGAAAATGAGTTTGTAATCAATCATGTAATGATTCTGTAAACGTTCATGTATCCAAGTATATAAATGAGTTACAAAATCAAGTATGTAAACAAGTATGTAGAAGAGTATGTAAAAGAGATTATAAATGGATATGTAAACAAGTTGTAACGAGCGTGTATTCTCTCTCGAGATTTGTAAAGCAAATGTAAAATAAGTGAAAGAGGGGCTATAAACTCACCTCTTAGAGAAAGTAGTGATTATCGCAAAATCAACAAAGTAATCGTCTCAAACGATCCGGAATGCAACTTAATTAATTATAAGTCGTATAATTATAATGTATTTAATATAAATACAACATCGTAAGTTATAGAGTTACATCACCACCTATTAGTTTTTGTTTAATTTAAAAAGTTGAAACAATATTTAAATCGTATTCGTTAAATAAATGTCTACGTATATGTATCCGTAAAATAAAATATTATCTTTGTCCAACAATTGATTTCTTGTTAATAATACATAATTTTAATATTTGTATTGTTTATATAATGATATTACATAAATGGTTTAATTGTTTTATAAAATAATATTTATAAAGTTAAAAACGTATATAAATATTAAATAAATGATACGACAATATTCCTTAAGGTTTTTATAGCCCAAACGGACTCGAAAATACTCGTAAACCATATTTTTATTTTCTATCAGATTGTTACATTTTTATAAAAATTACAGAAAATTATTCATAAAAATTAATTAGTTTTTGTAATTTCTATTTATCAGAAATCTTTGAAAACTCGTAACTTGCTCATTTTTAACTCCGTTTCGCGTGTTCTTTATATGTATGAAATCGTGACGAAATAATCTATTCAAATAAATTACTCACTATTTTTATAAAATTCTGAGTTGAGACAGTAAATTCGAAATGTGTTTATAAAACTATTTTTATAAACTTAAATCTTTTAAACCCGTAACTCCTTCGTTTTATTTTCGTTTTTAGAGTTCTTTATATGCACGGTTTTCTATTGAGATGCTCTATCGTAATAAAATATTTATAAAATTTTCTCAGTTTCGAATAAGTGTCAGTTTTTATAAAACTATTTTTATAAAAACACTTTTATATATTTAATTATCGTAAACTCGTAAAATTCATAACTTCTTCGTTATAGCTCGGTTTTTCAAGTTCTTTATTGCACCGAATCCTCAAAATGAGTACTATTTAACACAGTAGGTCTTACATTCTATAAAAATTCAAATTCCAACAGTAGGCTCAAAATAGTTTGTGTATATATATATATATATATATATAAATAAATTTATAACTAGTTTTATAAATTATAACTTGATTAATTTGTACAAGTCCTCTAATTTACTTTATACCACAAGTCTTACATATTTTGGGTCCTCATATTCATGTCCATCAAGCTTGTCCAAGTATATGTCCTCGTAATAATTTGTATGTAAACATTAAAATTAAACTTTCAACAAATAACTTTATAAACTAAATATATAAATTATCCAATACTTATATAAAGTGTATTCTTGTGTTCTAGTATATTTTTAACATCATTTTATTATAAGAATAAATGAGTTCGAATCCAAGATCAAGCTTATTGTATTTATAAACCATGAAAACAAAACCCTAGGTGGTGATTAACATAATAACAAGTATATAAAATATGTAAATGAATAATTAGAAAGATTAGGGTTTATGTTTAGACCTCAATGAAGATGTATGAAGATGGTACACAAATCAAACCCAAGTATTTAGCCCTAATTACTTGCAAGAAAACCCTAATTCCAACTAGAAAACCCTAATTTCTTCTTGATATAAACCCTTATATAATCAACACCCAAGCTTCCAAACCACCTTGATATACCTTAGATATTATACCTAAGAACACTTGTACACTTGTATCTTTGTAAAATCAAAAGCTATGGAAACCATAGAAATGATTTATGAGTCGTGGGTTTTGTGTGGAGTGAACAAGAGAGAGTTTGAGATTTTTACTTACAAATGGGAGGAGTGTGTGTTAAATTCTTCTAGGACTTTTCTTATGTAGCTAGAAGTATTAGCAAAACCATTAACAATACCATATGTTAAGAAATGGTTTAGGGTACAAACTTGTAAGACTTCTCCTCCTCCCTAGAAGGGTAGGACATGGTGATTTGCCAATTTATGAAGAAATGGGGCTTAATGTGTAATTGGTGTAAGGTTATGACTAGATGAGATGACATTAATAGGATTTAAGGATTTATTAAGTGTATGTATGTAAACTGGCCATAGGCTTATAGAAGTGAGAAAATGATTTAATTTTGGGTATTGGGTATAATAGTGGGTATTTGTTTGAGTATAGGTAGGTATAGGTGTTTTCGTGTATGCCTAAATGTATTTTATTAAGAAACGTAGACGTTTTATGTAACCGATAAAAATAAATTATGAAAAGTTATAAATTATCCTCGTAATAATTATATAACACTTGTTGGAAGTAAACTTTTACTTGTTTGATGTCCGTTTACGTTGATTGTTGATTTTTATTTTACGCGATTTAACTAAATGTTGAAAATTAAAAGTAAACGCGTAAAATTTTAAAATAAATAATTGAATATTTATTGACGTACAATGACGTGAAAATGCCAATTGTTACAGCGTTCTTCATAAACCATATTGTAAACCATTTTGGAATTTAACAAGAACAATAACCTCTTTGTTCTCCTATAAAGCAAACAGACGAGGATACTTTGCTTTCAAGACTCCATCTTCCATCAAATTCTCTAACCAAAAAGAGGAACCATTTCCATTCCCCGCCTTCTTTTAATACACGAGCACAAATCCATACCTCTATCTTTTAGCTGAGACATACTACGAAGACATTCTAGCCAAGTAGACGACTTACCAACAGGAACGTCCCGATCCAGGTTGCCATGTGACCCATGAATAGCCTTAATAGCCGACACCCACAAAGCTTCAGGTTGAGTCTTAAACCTCTAAAGCCATTTAAAAAGCAAAGCACGATTCATAGAAAAGAAACTAGACATACCTAGACCTCCAACATCCTTACTTGAGACAACTTTGTCCCAACAAAACCATGTTGTCTTTCAAGCACCAGGCTCCACACCTTGAAAAAAAACTACTTCTATAAGATTCAAGACGTCTAAGCACTCCAATCGGGACTTTGAAGAGCGAGAAACAGTACAAAGGTAAGGTACTCAAAACCGCTTTGTTAAGAGTATATCTACCACTAATTGAGAGAGTCTTCACCTTCCATTTAGATAATCTCGCCACCACTTTATCAATAACCATATCCCAAGAATGAATGCGCAACATTTTACTGCCCACCATCACTCCGAGGTATTTAAAAGGTGTTTTAGAGGCATCACAACCAATCAAAGTTTCACCTATTGAAACCTCATCAAAATTAACACCTCCAAATCCCATAAGACTACATTTTTGAATATTAATACGTAGACTTGAGGCAAGGTATAAACATTGCAAAATACAAACAAGGTGGCATAAATTTTCTTCTTTCCATTCCCAAATAAATATCGCATCATCAACATAAAAGAGATGAGACATGTGCAACGACTCAAATGAACCTACTTGAATACCTTTAAAGAACCTTGCTTCCATGGCAAAAGGGAAAGAAATATGCAAAGATTCCTTAACCAACATAAATAAAAACAGGGAAAGAGGATCACCTTGACGTAAACCTTGTTGGAAACAAAATTCACGACTAGGACTCCCATTAACTAGAATCAAAGCGGTAGAAGAGATAAGACATCCCTTCCCCTCCATGTATCTCCAAACACAAACTATTACAAGCCTTGTCAAGGAAATCCCATCACACCGAATCATGTGCTTTTTCAAAATCGACTTTAAAAATCATAGCCTTCCTCTTTTCCTGATTGCACCAATTTATCACCTCACTAAGAATTATTAGACCCTCAAGAATTTGGCAACCACGAATAAATGCGAATTGTTCCTTACTAACCATACTACCAATGACCAAACTTATCCTATTCGTAAGAATTTTACCCATAGTCATATATTGACATTCTATTAAACTAATAGGACGAAAGTCCCTCACGAATTTAGCATCATTAACTTTAGGAATCAAGGCTATACAAGTATAGGTGCTGAATTAAATGAATATCATATAAACAAATATAAACACAGCAAAACATGCACCTATCAACGGATCCATAGAGTCCTATGATCAATCAAAAGAAAAACAAGCAATAGATATACCTTTGTAGCGTGATCAATAAAATCAAAGAACAAACTTCTCTTGTACATGATCTATCCATGAAACCAAGTGACCAAAGTAGATCACCTCTATGAATATCCATGCTACACTTCATCGCATACCAATAGATGCTAGTCTTATAACCTTGTAACCTCACCATACACCTTAAATGAACAAGATTCAAAGTGTTGGATCAAGAAAAACTACAAACCCTAAAAATGGATGTGTTTGTGCCGTGTTTTTCAAAGGAGAGAGAGGGAGAGATTATTTGGTAAATTTGTTATATCATAATTAGGAGATTTCCCTCATATATATAGCAAATAAACTTGATCTTATCCCTTTCCTACACCACTTAAGTGGCCGGCCATATATGGGCTTCAAATGGGCCTCCCATTGTTTTCCAAGTCCAATGGACTAAGTACTTTACTTAGTTATTAGAAGCCCAATAGTGATCCCGAGTTACGTTGGTTATTTATATACCGTAAATACAATAAATACGATATATAAAATGGGACCTCAGTGTATATGTATGTGACCCCATAGGCTCATATGTGTCCAGTCGTATAATTATTTATTATGACACGAGCATACTCTAACAGCTCTCACTTGCGCACGTCATAATAATTAAGTAATTATACAAGCAAAGGTTAGCGTCTAGCAACACGTCAATGCCCTAAAAACATATGAGGATAGTTTCTTAAACATATCATTTTAAATGGTTTAGATATCAATCATCCTTTTGTTACAGATACTGTGTTGAACATTAAACACGGATCATGAGTCATTCAAATGTTTAACATTATGTTTCTCGATATAGACATTGAACTAGATTACCAAATTAATCAAGTATCGTCTTAATTACATTTGGGTGCGGCCACACATACATATTTTCAAATCATCAAGGGGCCCAGTAGTATCTTACTCCATAACATATGGAGGAACAAATCCTATTTTGGCTGCACGTATCCGTTATGTGTTTTACATCCCTCTTGAAAATGGCCTTTATAGCAGCCTTCAACAGGTCAGCGTTGAACCATATCAAAGATTGGCATTCCACACACACCAAACCTACTTGCATCTGAAGTCTGAGGATGAGAGACATAACCACTTACGAGATTCACTGTTGACGCCGATCCATGTAGTGAATGCTCATGGGTTGGGTCAGTCCAATGTTCATCCAATGAACAACATATGAGTTTCGCGGTATCATCCTTTAATATTCATACTATATGAATATGGCCAAAACGCTTACATTTGCCTTATTTCAATGATACTCCTGTATCATCAAGTGACAATGGATGATTTAGAATAAATAAATTATTCATGAAATTAAACATGCTAATATAGAACACAGTTGTATAAATGAAGATGATCATACCAAGTATATCAATTCATTGTTTAATATAACTGCTTAACGTTCTATTATCCAAATACTAAAAACAGATATACATGAGACTACTAGCAGGTCAAAGTTCAATGTTCCTAGCATGATAAACATGTTTGGTACAAGACATTGACTTTGTATAAAAGTACAAACTAAGTTGTCATCTGAGTGAACTTTAAGAATACTTGTTTCAAGACTTACAAGCAGTAAAGGTTTTGAATAATACGATGATTGTCATTTTGTATATGTGCGTTCATGTACTATTACTAGCATCGCCACAATACATTACATAGGTTGTTTGAAGCAAGCAAAACCACCTATATAAGACAATCTTTTTAACAGCTTCCCAAAGTGTGAAGCATTCTTATTCTTTAATGAATAGTGCAACAATGCTTTCAATCAAGCATGTCCAGTCAGCAGTATTATCATTTATGATGAAAATCCTTCTATGACTAGGATTGAGAATCATCTCAATCAAAATAAGCATTAGTGTATAAACTCAACACTAATCTCCTTATTAAAATCCGTAAACGATGAACATGTCTTTAGTCCTTATAGGCCTTTTAGAATGTTCTTTTAATAGTAGTCTAATGACTTTCACTTAGTTACCATGGTTTTAGGTTCATCTTGCATTCATGCAAGTGATACAATTAGTCTAATGCATATCATGACATACATCATGAAACCTTTAGCTAAACTAAACGTTTTTAAACATGTGTTCAACTCATCAGGTGAGATAGAACTTTGAGTCTTGCTCAATGATGTGTCATGTTGTGTTAGACTTATTAATCACGCATGTTTATCCTAATAAACATTTTTTCCAAGGTTGTATGTTTTATTTCGTATATCTCTCAATAGAAACATTATTCCAAACTAAGGATTAAAATCTAGCTTAGGTGAAATATTATTTCCAATATGTTAACAACATATGAGATATAAGAAAGACAAAACATAATGCTTTGACTAGCTTTAAGGTGTACTCAGGATTTATCTTTGTTTCAATCAAAATCAAATTATTGATTTAAACTTAAGATTCTAGCTCCCAGATGCATGTTCAAATCCATACTTAGATATATTACAGCTTGCACACTTTCTAAAGATTATCTGGATTCATAAACCCTTATGATTACACAACGTCCTCGCAAAGGTAATCATTCAAGAAGGAGTTTTGACATCCAATTTTCATATTTTATATTCATGAAATCAAGTATGGTCATTAATATCTTTATTCATTTAACGCTTTCAAGGAAAAAGAAGCTTTAATCATAGTCAATCGCTTAAGCATAAGTAAAACCCTTACCACAAGGCTTGTGTTTAAATATGTGTATATTTTTGTCCATATTAGTCTT
>BQNB010106319.1:0-20242 GCA_026074375.1 Tanacetum coccineum | reverse complement strand
AAAAGGTCACATTGGAAGACAACATAGCTGATATCCTAACTGAACCACTTAAACATGAGACATTTAACTACTTACATCTAGGTCTAGGAATGATGGAACAAATTGATTAAGTTTTTGACATAATAAATAAATGATAATCATCAAAGAACTGTTTGTCAAAAATCTGAGAAAATTTTCTCAAACAGGTGGCGGCCCCCTTAATTTATAAAGGGCGACCCCCTTAATTTTAAGGGGACCACCTGGACTTTAAGGGGACCACCTACCTGACTGGAAAAAAAAATTCTCTCTGTGTCTAGGTTTCTATTTTACACAAAAACACAAGATTGGGAAAAGTCTATGAGCAAAGTCTTACTAATTCTCGTATCTAAACGCATATATACATATACACAATAGTCCTAATCTATTATTTTCTTAAAAATCTTTCTCACAACTAGCAGCACATGAAAATTAATTTTCATATATTGTTGAGATATGCTAAAACATTTTTCACATATGCATAATGTTCTCTTACTTGTTGTCAAAAGTATATAATCTAATATATATTTTCGACAATCTTGGTTGAGCAAAATTAAATCAAGGATCATTTGGATTATTTCTTAGGTTTTACATGTCTTAGTGTCAAAATAATCGCTACTCCACATTTGTCGCACTTAGGCACACACTAGCATTTGCACAAAAGTTTGGTTCGTTTTTAACTTAACCCTCTTGTCAAGAAAAATTCTTTGTGCATTATATCTAGTTACTATTTCATATCTTCTTCACTCTTTTGGTCTTCAATTCATATATAAGTATATGCTAAAATTATGTGAAATAGTTTTATCCTACATCTTGTCATACACATGTAGAATGTTGAATGCTTAATTGCTATGTGCTAAAAATTTTAATTGCCATAAAAGGATGGACTTGCTGCAAATTAACCACCAAAACAGAAACCTTCACACAAAATTTTATGAAAAATCAATTTTTGGGAAATCTAGGAAATAGCAGTAGGCGCCCCCCTTAATTCATAATGGGCGGGCCCCTTATCTTTAAGGGGACCGACCCCTAATTAAGGGGACCACCCTAGCATGACACGGGTAAAACAGTATTTTTCTTCTTTTTTGATCAAATACCCTTTAGACTTATCTACTGTTTCTCTAAATTCACAAACATTTCTTGGATTTGATCCTTTAAATGTTCATTATTCCTAATTTAAACCTTTCCTCCACCAATAACATCTCCTATCAAACTCACATCCAAACCATCAAGGGTAGCCAAAATGAGTGTGAAACCCATTTGGAGGAAGAAACTAAACCCTTGTAACACATCCAATGGGCTGAATGTAAACTTACCTACACCAATGTCAAAACCACTCACTCCTTATTATGAACCATCTCAAGAAAACAATCACCTCAATCAAGCATTACTAAATCCTTACATTAAGGACACTCCCACATCACCACAAGTAATCTCACATCCTCCATTTCCCATCTCACCCATCAATTCACATGTTACACACACTCAAGCTCCACCTCAAGGTGACAACCAAACTCAACATACACCACCTCTATCTCCAAGTAGAGAAAGCCTAGTTGATGACATTAATCAACTACAAGATCTATAAAACCTCTTAGCCATGCATCTCTCTCAATAGTAAAACAACATTCCCTCATCACCTTACTCTCCAAACCTACCACACACCCTCAACATTAACCAAGTTGAAACCTATGTTGGGTATTGCTCTTGTTGTATCTTCACCCAAAAACAATTCTTTACTTTAAGTGAGGATATCAATTGGATTGAATTCCTCCTAACTCGACCACCCTCAACATTAACCAAGTTTGAAACCATTGTTTAGGGTGTTGTCCCTTGTGCATTGTTACCCAAAAATTATTCCTTGCCATATTAGTGATGATATCAATAGGATTGAATACTCCTCACTCAACCTCATCCACCACCTAGAGTTCAAAGAGATTATCCCTCCACAACCGCCTCCGCTCCAAACTCTCCAACCAACTAATCTCGTAATATGCCTCCAAATAATCGTCAAACCCTTTTGTGTCGCAAGCAAGTCAAAAATCCTTCTATGGCTATTTAGGATTTTTCTTCATGTATTAATATGCTTCTAAAGCATATTTGTTTTTCTATTTATGTATGCTTGTGTGTTGTTCACACACATTGTCCTAAATGAATGAAGTATATGTTGCTTTGATGTTTGCTTGCACTTGTCATATTTTTCCTTCCTTCTTGCTACATGTTAGAAATATTTGTATTGTTCTAACTCGTTTTTGTAGCCAAGAAACCATAGCTCGATTCCTTGGTGCCCTCGAACGAGGGGGAGCACACATCAAGGGGGAGCATTTATTCTGTCGATTTAACTAGCAATTCTCGACGATTCTTTGATTCTACAAAAGGGGGAGAAATGACATGAAACCACTAAAATACTTGTCTAAAATAAGATTTTACATTTAATGAGTTTAAATTTTGTAATCATCAAAAAGGGGGAGATTGTTGATAAAATATAATGCCTAAAAACATTACTAATATTTTTCACATCTTTACGTTTTGATAATCACAAAATATAAAAACATTCAATGTAAAATTAAACGTAAACAAGTAATTAGTAGTAAATTTTCATTTCGAAATTTATATCACTTCAAGGTATGAAATACAAGATTAAATGCGTAATGGCATTTTATGATCAAAGGAAATTTGGTGTGATTTCAACCTCATACTTTTATAAAAGTTGTAATCATTTTTATAAACATTGCAAAACATTTTCTACAATAAAAAGATATTTGTTATTCAAAATAAACTTGTTTAAAAATTTGCAAATTTTTGGACCTAAAACGGCTAGAAAAGTTCCAAAAAATTCCCCCTACACAAAAGACAAACTGGGGAGCCCCTAGTCAGGCGGCCCGCCCCCTTAAATACTCGGTGACCCCGTAATGGTATGGGATCCAACCAACTAGGTAAGGGGGACCGACCATAGAAGGTACCACTACCAGTTTGCCTATTAAAGACTGACTATTAACCACGTTTGTCTCATTTTTGAACTGTTGCTTTATGATCAAAACTACCACATTTACCATCCTATTTTTTACGTGTTACTATGGATTTTAATTGAATGGTGGGTGAATTGGATGAAATAGCTTTGGGTGGGTTTAGTGACAACACACATAAAAAGATTGATTTTTTGTTTAGGGAATTATTATTGTGTTGTTTTATAAGTGTGGGTGGATTAAGGGGAGGATGTGATGTTGTGGTTTTGATGGGGCGGGGGGTGGGGGGGTGTAGTTGGATGGGAGTGAAGGGGTGGTGTTGTGTGAGGGGGGTGATGTAATGTGGGGGGTTGTGGGGTGTTTGGGTGGGGGGGTTGGTTAAGTTGGGTTGTTGAAAGGTTGGTGTGTTGTTGAGGTTGGGGTTTGAGGTTGGGGTTATTTGGGTTAGGGTGGGGTTGTTGGGGGGAGTGAGTTTTTGGATTAATAGAAATTTAGCTTTGTTAGTATTAGTTAACTACGTGGGACTTGTATACGAACTTAGGTGATTTGTTTAATGTGAAGAAAACTCTACGAGTTAGGTGCTCGGATGGAGTTAATTTGAAGAGGTGCTTCGTTACCAAACTACTATAAACCTTTGCGTTTGTTAGATTGTTCTTACTCTTATCTCTTTGTCTTGCTTTAATTTCTCATAACTATCTTATTAAATTGTTTAGATAAGTATATTGTTATATTGTGAAGGTTGAATCCACTTAAAGTCCAAATTCTAAATTTTTTACAAACACTTTAAAACCTTAAATTAAAAAGCGGTAAACTATTCAACCCCCTTCTAGTTTTCCACAGGTTCTAAAAGAAGTCTTACCAATGTCCTCCTCATTCATTCTTATTTGATGATATCCATACCTTAAATCAAGCTTAGAAAACACTCCAAACCCTCATAATTCATCCATTAACTCTTCAATTACTGGTATGGGAAATTTTTCTTCACTATGTACTTGTTTAGTTGCCTATAATCCACACACATTCTCCATGTTCCATCCTTCTTCTTTACCATGGCAATGGGAGAAGAATATGAACTATGGCTAGCCATTATCTCTCCTGCATCCAGCAACTCTTTAACCATCACTTCAATTGCATCTTTTTGACTTGCAGGGTGTCTGTATGGTCTAATATTAATTGGAGGAGTGTTTGGTACAAGGTGTATTTTGTGATCATGAGACCTCTGAGGTGGTAATTTAGTTGGTACTGCAAAAAAAATCTTCAAAATCTTATAAGACAGCTTTAACACTCCCATGAACATCTTTATTCTCCTCCATCTTTTGACAACTTGCAGGATACACACCTAACATTAGAGAAAACAATTCAGCTTCTTTGTACTTGGACTCTCTCTGAACATTTTTGCCTTGTATCCTGTGTAATGTTGTCTATTTAGTACCCCTAAATATTACTCTTTCCTTATTAACTCAAACTTCATAGTTAGCTCTTTAAAGTTCCACATGATGTCACTCAAAGTAGACAACCATTGGACCCCAAGAACTATTTCACAACCACCAAGGGGATGTAACATAGCATCACAAGAGTAGTTTTGACCCTGCATACTCCATTTGAATGGTCTGCACTCATAACTACTTACTATTCTTGCCCATTAGCTACTAATACAAGCATAGGTGTAGTAGGTCTTATCTTGTAGCCAAACTTTTTGCACTTCTAATATCCATAAAATTATGAGTACTTCTTGAGTTTACTAATATGTGTAGAGGTTGTTTTCTTACCATTCCTCTTACTCTCATTGTTTGAAAATAATTCACACCAGATAATGCATTCAATGAGATTTGAGGAGTTCTTTGGCCATAATTGTCAAATACAACATTACACATTATCATCTTCCTCATTTGACACAACTAATTGTTCACTTTCACATTCCTCTTGCCCCTCACTTTCCCCTATTACTTCCAAAGAATATACATGCCCACTACACTTGTGGCCATGACTATATCTTTGGTCATAGTAAAAACATTGGTTCTTGGCCCTTTTTTCTTCCAATTCTTTTTGTGTTAGGTTCACATAAATGGACCCGAACAAAGAAGCTTCGGTCACTCGAAGATACAAGACAAAAGTCTAGCTCGAAAGACAATGTTAATTAATGTTTATTATGTATACGGCCAAGATGTAAAAAGCCCAAAAAAAGCCCCCAAAGGCAAATCCAAGTTATATAAATACACCTAGTTTAGTCAAAATTAGTTAGCTCTCCATTTATATTTTTCATTTTTTAAGGGTTTGTAGGCAACTTTTTGGTTTTCTTCAATCAAAGTTCTTTAATTGTTTTTAAGTCTTATTTGCCATTGATCTGTGATTCATCCATGAAATGATCTAGGGATCTACAATTGGGTATCAAGAGCCTACAAGATTGATTTGATTTGATTGGTTTTGTATTTTTAAATTCGAAAAAAAGAGGTTTTTTTTTATTCTTTGTTTTGATTATTGTTTGGATTTTTATTACTTGATCAAAATGGTTAATAAGTTTAATCTAATATCAATCACACCATCTTGTTAGCAATCAACGATCTCGTGATTTTCTTGTGTTCATTTTTTTTCTTGTTTGTTCGTTTTGTTTAAAAAAAAGAGGAGTCGAGATTTTTTTTCTTCTTCTTCTTATTGTTTGAGGTTCGAGCTAATCATTGTTAAGGTTGTTCGTGTTGTTAAGCAAGAAAAAGGTCTTTGGATTCGTGTTTTGTGTCCACCGAACAAGCAAAAGGATTTGACGATCGAACGAGCTCAAGTCATCAAGCTTCGAACGAGTGGATCGAACAAGGGTTCGAACAAGAGGAGAGAACAAAAGCTTCGAACGAGTGGATCGAACAAGGGTTCGAACAAGAGGAGCGAACAAGAGCTTCGAACGAGTGGATCGAACAAGGGTTCGAACAAGAGGAGCGAACAAGAGGATCGAACGAGTTTAGTCTTAGAGGATCGAACGAGTGACGATCGAACGAGTAAGAATCGAATTGTGTCGTGTCGATCGAACGAGTAAGAATCGAATTGTGTCGTGTCGATCGAACGAGTAAGGCTCGAACGAGTAAGGATCGAACGAGTGGAATTCTAGAACCGAACGAGTGTTTACTTGGTCAACCGAACAAGACAACCGAACAAGCTATCCCTCTTGAACCGAACTAAATAATCAAACAACAACAAAAACATAAACACAAATCAAACAAATCAACAATCACTTAAGATCAGATCATTCATACTTAAATTAAAATGGCAACCAATGAAGAAACAAATGCCGCAGGTACCGATACTCGTCCACCAATGTTGGTTGAAAATGATTACGAATCATGGAAGATTCGTATACACAGGTACATTCGTGGCAAACCCAATGGCAAGCTGATATGGAAATCCATCCAGAATGGACCTACACCTCACCCATGGTCCACGATCCTCCACCTACAGATTCCTACTATTATGGCCCGCACCTAGGAAGAAACTTGATTCTGAATTTCAATGAGGGTAAAACAACTTGAGATGGCTGATACTCTAGCTGAAATCATTCTTAGTCAAGAGGTGTTCCCAGAACATCTACAACATCCAAATCAAACAACACTGCAAAGGAGATTAGGGATAGTGGAGTTGGCATTATCAAGGATTCAGGTAGGACTCTTCAGCAAAAAAGTAAGAAAAAGATGCCCCCTGTTGTATGAGTACGAACGCTTTTGTGCCATGGAATGAGTCCATTCATGACACTTTGTGCGTTTCACAAGCTTGTAGAAATGACTGAAGATTACACAGCTCGAAAATTCCTACTCCATCATATGAACACTAATTGTCAACAATCTTCCAGCCTATTGGGGTAAGTATGTGACTAATGTCAAACAGAACATGGATATCTCAACCACACCTTATGTTCAGATCTATACTCATCTCAAAGCCTACGAGCCTCATGCCAAAAAGACTCTCAAGAAACAGGAGCAGTCTACAAGTATTGTTGATCCACTGGCCTATGTTGCTCACACCACATCTGCACCTGCTCTTTCATCACCCTCAACTCCTAGTCCTCAACCTACTGCTCAGTCTCCGAATGACGCTTTGATGGCCACTATGACTCAGATTCTAATCTCTTAAGTGGTTTCCAAAAGCATTTCCACCCACCAACAACCAGCTCCGGACTTCCTCCAACTCAAGGACTCAATGGCTACGGTGCATATGGTCAATTGTTACTGAACCAATTCCAAGATGAAAGCTCCAGGTAATGTTTGTATACAGTGCTCGAGGCAAGAAGGTGATATGTTACAACTGCAGAGGAGAAGGACATGTTGCTAGGCAGTGTAAAGAACCCAAGAGAAAGATGGACTCTCAGTACTTCAAAGATAAAGCATTACTGATGGAAGCTAAAGAGAAAGGAGATAAGTTAGATCTGAAGCGAAGCATTCTCGCTGAGTGACTGCACCACACCTTATGATCCACCTCAGGCACAGACTACAACAAACATGTTTCAAGCCAATCCTGAGGATGCATTGACATCAGACTTGGAATGAAGGCCCCAATGCTGTCTGAGCTTTCATGGCCACCTTGTCATCACCAGTGCAACCAACAATCCAGTCCTAATGAGGTACACACCAATGGAACAATCAAATCTTTGATAGTAGTGTATTAGTTTGAGTCAGGAGATGCACCAGGAAGACACATTAGACTCCGATGCAGAGATTGAGATTGATGACATACATCCCGTATCATCAGTATCTTCTTGAACACCGAAGCCCAAAATGTTCCAACTGAGGTATCTGCCTAACACACTCCGATAAAGGTTTATTCTATGATTGCCATCTTAACTGACTGCAAACCCACTAGACGACATGCTTAAGGTTTAACCAAGACAAAGTTTTGAAACGAGACTAAAAAAGACTCCTTCAAGCAAGCAAGAAATATATCGTCTAGATACCCAAAAGGTCAAACTTGATCTAGAAAACAAAGTTCGACAGGAACAAGCCCTAGTGATTCAGCGTAACAAGCGTAACGCTGAACTTGTGCAAGAAAACGATTTGCTTAAATCCACTCTTTCAGGAAAAAAAAATCATTGCATTTTTACAATCTGAAAAGGAAAAGATTTTTTCTGAGAAAAAGATCTAGTCAGATAGTTTATCAGATGAAATAAGTTTTGTTTAAAGAATGCAAACAAGTTGCACGAGATATTTGCAAGAAAGGATTTAACTGCCAACACAAACTAATCCTATGCTTTCCTAAGAAACCAAAAGCCGACCGCGACTGGCACAGGGACCTCCTAGTACCCCCCAGGTCTAGGTTATATGGCCAAGCGTGCTCAACCTGTTTTGTATGATGCTGATACCCTTTTGCATCCCACTCACCACCCCATTAGTATATGGGATAGTGAAGAGGTCTTGGTTCACCAAGTTGTTAGCATGAAAAAGATGAATGAAAAACCAGGGCATGTTCGACCCGAGAATGGCTTCTATGAGAAGCTAAATGCCCTTAAGTTTGTTCCTCAACAGGAACTGTCCCGAGAACAGGCGTATTGGCTTCCTGCCAATGAAATTGCTAGTCAAGCTAGTAACCCAGATAGACCTGTCACTCCCTTTATTCATACACGTCCACCTCCAAGTCAAGTTCTGGCTAATCTTCAAAAGGTTAATGCTGTTTTTTCTCAATTTGAAGGTATCATAAAAGAAAGAACAACACAAAAACCAGACTATGTTTCTGAATGGTGTTATGATTATGCCAAACAGTTTGTTGAACAACAACTGGTACCATTTTATGAGCATTTCAAAAAACACATTCAATCTGCAAATGAAACAATTTTCAGAGAAGTAAAAGAATATGAACAGATTTTTGATGACTTGGATGCGGAGTATGAACGATGTGTTCTTGATAACAAGAACCTGACCATAGAGAAGAAAAATCTTTTAATCAAAAATGACTGCTTAATTGCTGAATGTTTAGAAAAAGATATCTGCTCTATTGTGCTTACTTCCGATATTGTTGTGCCCCCTAGTTCGAATTGCCTTTGCGAAGATCTTAGATCTGCATGCGATAGGGAACACACTAAAGTTCTTGAACTTGAAGCTGAAGTTTTAAAACAACAAAAGATGGTCATTGAATCTGAGAAACGTAACTCTCATTTACAAAAGACCCATATTGATTTACAACTTAAATTTCAAAACTATAAACAGTGCATAGACACTTCTAGTGCCTCCAATGCAATTTTTGAAATTAACAAGTTAAGAAAACAGCTTCAAGGGAAAGATGACACTATCAGGAATTTAGATGCTCAGATCAACATCATGAAGGTGTTGAATGTAGGTTCCACTGAAGGTAGTTGTGACCAACAGGCATTAGAAACTGACAGAATTCAGTTGAAAGATACGATTACCTCCCTTAGGATTCAGCTAGATGGCCTTAAGGTAGAAAACGTGAGTCTGAAAAGACGGTATGATGAACTGTCAAAGGCGATTTACTCACTCTACGTACTGCGTATACTAAAAGATTTAATGCTTAACTACTGAGATTGCCAAACTGAAAACTGAGTTGAGTGGCAAAAAGAGTGGATGGATCTACAGACTCTAAGGAACCAAAGACTTGCTTCAGGGATGTATACAAGTTCAAAGTACATTCCTACCTCCAAAAAGAGCAATTGGGTGAAACCAACCCATTGGCTAGAAGAAGCAAGTTACATTTTCAAGAACTCCCAGGACTTCAAACTAGACCCACACAGAAAACCACAGCTGCAACAAAACAAAATAGCCTAATGTTCCTGTGAATTTGTCTACAAGAACCAAACCTGCCACTGAATCTCGCAAACCTATGCCAAAGTGCCACACTCGAACCATCGTATCTTGCCCAATAAAAGTGTGAATGCGAGGAGGGCAGCAGATCACAATAGGAAGTTGAATGTTGTAGACCATAATCAGTTTGTGATTCGTCTTTGAAGTATGTGAATACCAATACCCCCCAGGCCAAACATGTGTGAATACATACTAAGCACGTTGGAATGCATAGAAACCAGGAATCTTAATGTGAACAGCTACTAAAACAGTTGGAGGACCAACTAGAAAGGTGTTGGTAGTGTTAAGCCTCAGTGGAAATACACTGGACGATTATTTTGGTTGTAGGTATACTGTCCTTTACATTATGGTTAGTGGAAAACCATTGTTGAGCCTTTAGAACTTACCCGAGCGTTTGGTTCTTGTTCAAAGTTACTAAGATCTCTAGGTTCCATGATGCAAACTTTGTGATCGAAAGGTGGTTCCAAGGGGATATCTGGTATTTTTTAATGCTAAAGCATTGTATCATTGTGTATATTTTTAATTTTAATAAATTTTTTTTTTTTAGCTTAAGGCTTGCAGTTACATGCAAGTTTATTTCAGAACTGTAACCTGGTCTTATCCAGAGTTTTTATGTACGTTTCTGTGCATTATTTCTTTCCAGACAAGAAGTTGTCTAAGCACGAACCTTTTTTATCATATCAACTTGTTTTATAATACATGTTCGGGTTAACCAAACCAAACATTGACACGGGTCTTTGGTTTTTGAGGGGAGAATCACGTATATCTCACAGTCGGTTGTCAGGTTAACTTGGACGTATGTATAGTGATTCTATTGCTTGCAAGATTGACACGACCAACTGCTTCAATGTTCAAGACAGATTGCAATATCATTACCTGTCTTGGGTTTCTGTAAGGTCTTGTTTCAATTGCTCATTGTTATTTGTACTATTTACCTCACTCATACATTGAGGGGGAGATTGATACATTTTAAGTCAAATTTCTAGATCAAAACCATTCACAAGTTTTCATACTTTTGATGGGGGAGAAATTGTGACTTAAACATGTAAATAGGTTAATTATGATTCGATTGATTTCTAAAATGCTGAGGTCCTATCCATGCATGTGCTTAAACATCTTTACGATTATCGACGCATCATGTGTTGGGGAGCATAAGTGTTATTTGATAAAAAATGTAAGGTACCTTAAAGTTGGTGTTATACACAACGTATCTTGATAACTGACAAGATTTTTGTTTCATGTTCGTTGAAAGTGATTTAAGGAAAGCTGAGAAAGAGATGTTGTACCACCGGGTATTCGTATGATATGCTCATGCCTGGTCTTCGGACTGCGCCCATAGTGATGTGGTATTTTCGTTACGTGTAAAGTTTGGATTTCCAGGCACTTCATATCTTTCGGGATATATTTCAAAACATATCAGAAGCATTCTGATTTATAAATTTCGTTTGTGCACCAAACAAATTTCTATAAGCACATCGAATGCTTTTTCAAATCTTTTTGCCACAGGGGGGTCACTTCTACGGTAGTTATTGTATTAAGAAGTATAAAACGCTGAAATGGGAAATTTGTACGGCTATTGTCGCAGATAGTGACTATATCTGACTCACTCTTTACCATTCTATTAGTAGATAACTTTTCATGTGGTTAGTCTTCGGAAATCTGGGTCTATGGAACGGCGAACATTAGGGAATTCTGATACTTAGGTATTAGAGAGGAACTAGTTTATGTCACGAGCGGGACGGCAACCTGTCAAGATGGTCTTTGATTGAATCTAATCTGATCACAGGTGCAGATAGTCATACTGTATTCATTGATCATCAGGGTGAGGAATCAGAGGTTAATGTAAACGACCAGATTACTTGTGTATCATCTATACTTGGTCCTTCAAGATATTAAAAACTTTGCTGTGTGTTAACTAATGTTTTCTAGAACATATTAAGTGCGATATTTTTACATAACAAAATGTTTGTTGGTGTCTAAATTGTTCTATCATAGCGAATGACGACTCAAAGTATCCGATGCAAGACATGCTCATATTCTTACTCACATATCTGAAGAAGTCAAGAAAGTTTACATAAAAGCTTCCGCACAATCTCTGAAAATCAATGTCTTCTTCAAATGCTAATCGTTCATGGAGTTTAGAAGGAAGATAATCATCAAAGCTTTCAAAGATTTCCAACAGTTATGAGCATTTTGTGAGACTAAAGATCAGAGCATAGCAAAGTCAACGTGAAGGAAGATCAAAGTAATTCAGTGAAAAGTAAAGCTTAAAAAGCAAAGATCAAATCATAGTCATCACATTCAAGTTATTGAAGATCATGATCAAGGTGTTAAAGATTGATTACCAAAAGCACAACAAGTGAAGATACCCTATCAAAACGAGCTAATGAGACAAGTAGGGTGGAGCTTCAAACAATTCTCATGACTCATCTAGGGGGAGATTGTTAGGATCACAAAATGGAATACCGAATCAAAGATTGCTTAGGTCACTCGAGATACAAGACAAAAGTCTAGCTCATTTTAAGCGTGTAATATTTATGTAAATGGGCCATTATTGAAAAAGCCATAATAGCCAAAGGCCATGCCCTATAACGAGGCTATATAAGCCCTTTCTTTTATTTTTTTCTAGAATAGAAGTGACAAGTAAGCAAACTTAGATTTTTAGAGTTTCTGTTTTTTATGTGCTTTGTTTGCACTACACATTGTTCTTTGTTTTTCTTTTAATACTCGTAATTTAAAAAGTTTAATCTTGTGTGTTCTTGTGTTAATCGAAGATTCTAAGACATACAGAAAATCCTCAAAAATCATTCACGTTCTCCCCGGCACGGCGCCATAATTTGGTATGCGTTTGTACGCACTAGTCAATGTATATATAGATAGTATTAATCCAGTGACAATTCTTTCCAATATTATTCTAAATAAGAGAATAGAAGGATAAAATCTCACTTAAGGAAAACCACAATAGTATATTTTTAACCGAGTAGTATTTCTTCTCGGGTGTTATTTCCCAACGAAGTCGTGAATTGGAGATTCAGGAATAATTCCGGATTGAGTCAAGAATGAATTAAAGGATTTTGACATTTTGGAATTTACACTACGTATATAATTGCAAATTAACTATAGAAAACGATTAAGAAACTAAAAACGATTAACTTAGCTCGAAAATTTTAATTCACGAAAATTTAAAAACGCTTGGAGCTAAAACTGAATTTAAAATCTAGGCACTACTTTTAAACAAATTTTTATACTAAAATTCACAAATAAAAAAAGAAAATTTTCAGGAAAAAGAAATTAGAATTTTTTTTAATATTTTGAATTTTTTATGAATTTTAACGAAAAAATGTATTATAAAAATTTACTCTTTTCTAAAATTAACACCTTAAAATTTATTTTTATTTTCAAAAATACTAGAATGAAAAAGAAAATTATTACAAAAAGAATTAGATTTTTCCAACTATTTTTCTATTTTCTATGAATTTTTTAAGAAAAAGAAATTACTAAAAATCTATTTTAATTCCTAGAAAATACAAATTTAACTGGAAAAATAAAGAAAAATGGTTTTTAACTACTTAAAATGTGCAGAAAACTAAAGGAATAAAAATGCCCAATTTTTATATAGCAATTGAACTCTAATTTTGCTAATTAAAAACTAAACCCTAATTTTATTAAACTAAAATTAAAAATATTAAATCTATTTTATTATACTTAAAAGACTAGGGTAGAAATTGCAAAAATTGAAAATAAAGGGTAGGCGGGAAAATCAGTTGTAGGCGGTTAGGGGAAAAGTTATACCGCGTATGATATTTGAAAGTTTGAGGTAGTTACACAAGTGGCCCCTTTATTTCTTCCTTCCAAAGTATAGTGTAATAAGAGTTCGAAAATTTACACTTCTGGTCCTTGTAGTTTTAGAACAAGAAAATGGCTTTTGATTTTGGTAATTTCTTTCACTTCAAAGGGTATAATGGTCATTTCTCTTATACTTTGGAACTTTGATTTTTGACTTTGACTCCTTTGACTTAATTTGACTTTTTTCCTTGTGTCGGTATTGGGTGATCGCATTTGTTATCTTTCCTCATGTCTTATCTTGATTCTTTTATCTTCATTTCTTGTTGGTTTTTGCTCGTTTTTGGCTCTTTTGATTTGATATCCTTACTGCACATTATGACACAAAAGCACACATCATTTCTATCTTTTGCATTATTTTTGGCTTTTATGGCGAAATCCTGGGTTTTTAATATATACAATTTATACACTTATCAGTTTTTCCTACCCATCTCGCCAGTTCTTCAAAGATAGTATCAGTTGGAAAACAATCAATACCACTAGCATCTGCTAAGTAAGATCGCATTTAATACTTGTCTCTGTTGTTATGATCACCTTATTCTTATCAACTAGGGCTTGTAACTGACGTTCTCCATTAACCGTCTTTACCTTTGCTGTTGCCCAAAAACTATTTTTTTTAATTGCAAGATGTAAGATAAGTTGGATTGACTGTTAAAGCCTAACGATTTTAGGATAGCTTTCAGAAAAATCAATATAATTTCATGAAACTCCTCATCACTTTTAGCATGTTTTCCAAGAATGTGACCCTGTTGTGAGTTGTCAGCAAAAGTTTGGTTTGACATTGTTTGGGATTTTGATGATTATAGATGAAATTGAGTTAGGGTTTAGTTTAGGAGTGTGTGAATGATTAAAATTGAATAAAGAATCAAATGAACCCTGAATCGTAAGTATTGATAAATCACCTTAGCAGCATTTAACTTAAACTAACTACTATGTTAAGCCATTAGCAGTATGAAGTTTTGCCTCATAACAACATTAATTATGCCTAACGGAGCAAGATAACCCGACTAGCAATAAATCAACGCTTCAACTTTAACTTAGCGCATTAATGTATACATCTGTATTAACCTAAAGCTAACAAACATTAAGTTTGTGTTACCAAGCATTAATACTTCAATTTCATTACAAAAATGCATTCTCCATCATCAATATTTAATTCTCACATGCTCTCTTTCTTGTTTTTTAACTCACATATCTCTTATTTTCTTTTTCTACTGAAACACTGTGTATGTTTTTTCATGCACATTCTCTCTTTCTGTTTTTACTCACATATCTCTATTTCTTTTTCTTACACAATCACTATTTCTGTTTTTATTTCACACATTCTTCTCGTTCTGTTTTCAGCTCACTAATTCTCTTTTTCTTTTTTCACCAATTCAGGATTGTTTTTGTATAATGTGCCATCAATTCCATTAGTTTCATACTGTCCTCCCCACTTCCAAGTGTGTTAACTCTTCATTAGACTATTTAGATGCAGCCTCAAACCTAGTTTGAGCTCTGCAACCATCTCCCTTAATTATGGAACTTGGCACCTTAGGACCACTACCTGAACAAGTTCCTAAGGACTTTGCTCATTAGTGTTGACTTGGATTAGGTCTATTGATGTTACCACTGTCCTGCTCTGCTTCGAAGCTAGAAGCAAGTTAGTGGCATCCATTCCATTCTGTCACCTAAATTCTTATGGACAGTCTAATACTACAAAAGGTGGTTTAGGTCTACTTAGAATTGAGATATCTTAGTGATCCTTTTTGTCTTGCTAGTTTGTGAGTCTTGAGATGATGGATTAAAATAGTCGATTGGTTCTTTTTAGAGTGTTGAGCCATGTGGGATGTGTGTTGGGGATCAGTGGGCTTATTCCGTCCATTCACCCACTGGTTGTTAATGTTACATTCCTTTTAATCACAATCTTAATTCACCTCCCCTCAAAACTATTCTTCAGAGACTGAGTAATCATTGCTAGCTATTAGAAAGGTTAAACCTGCAACATTCAAAAGCCTTTGTGAGAAGATCGACAACATTGTGGTCTGTTGGTGAATCTTGCATTCACTTGGAATCCAACTTCTTCTCATAATAATCTTGATGAAATGGGGCCTAATCTCGAGTGCTGGTTTTCAGAGTAATAACATTTTGGTATTCTTCACAATACAGATGTGATTTCATTATCAATGTAAATCTTGGTGTTATGAACTTTTGAATGTTAAATTCCATAATCAAGCATTTGATTTTGATGAATCCATAACACATGTAATAGCATAGCAGCAGCAACATACTTGCCTCAGTGTAGAGTTGGCACTATAGTCTGCTTCTTCTGTGGAGTGCCAATGAAAATCTATCTTATTCCAAGAAATTGGACAACTCCTTTGTGGACTTCCTGTCTAAGCTAGCTTCCGCATAATCACTATCAGAAAAAGCCTCCAAGTTAAATGGTGAATCTCTAGGATACCAAAGGCCTAATTTAGGTTGACCTTTCAAGTATCTAAATTCTCTTCACAACATGAATATGTGAAGTCTTTAGTGTAACTTGAAACCTTGCACAAGCACAAACAGCAAACAGCAAACATTATGTCAGGCCTAGAAGCTGTTAAGTACATAAATGATCCAATCATTGATATGTATAAATAAACAAAAGATGATTCAGCTTCGGCATCCTTAACCAATGCCTTATTAGTTCTATTGGAGTGCTTGTTGTCTTCACGAGGCAAATCAAACTTCTTCAAATATTTTAGCCACTATTTGTTGGCTAAATGAAGATTTCCTTTCATTCTTCTGTTGTACTTGCAATTAAGAAGATAAGTGAGTTTCCCTTTATTAGAACTCATCTGGAATCTATTGTGCATCAAACCTTAAAACTCACCACATAAAGACTTCTTTGTGGACCCAAAGATGATATCATCAACATACACCTGTACTAACAAGATATCACCTTTGTCTTTCTTGATGAACAAAGTCTTATCTATTGTGCCTCTTTTAATTCCATTTTCAACTAAGTAGGTAAACAAGGTCTCATACCAGGCTCTAGGAGCTTGATGCAGACCATATAAAGTTTTTTCTACCTTATACACTTTGTTAGGGAAATATGGATCTTCAAATAAATATAAAAAAAAAAAAATAACCCCCGGCGGGGGGGGGGTGGAGGTTGGGTACACATATACCTCTCTTCTCATAGTAACTATAGGAGGCATCTTTACTTCCATTGGATAAACTAACAAACCTATAAATGATGCATAAGCCCTAAAAAATAACTGATTGCTTTCTATTTAGCAACAGAAGCAAAAACCTCATCATAATCAATTCCTTCTTCTTGGGTATAACCTTGTGCAACCAGTCTTTCTTTGTTTCTAACTACAATTCCTCTCTAATCTTTCTTATTTCTAAAGACCCATTTGGTTCCAATTGCCCTCTTGCCATTAGGTTAATCCACCAGAGTCCAAACCTTTTGAAGTTTAAATTGCAGAAGCTCCTCTTGCATTGCCTCTACCCAGCTTGGATCTACCAAAGCTTGAATCACCTTCTTGGGTTCTTTTTGAGAGAGAAAACAAGAAAATAAGCATTTTTGATAATCTTTGTGATTTGTTCTCCTTTGCTTATTAATATAACTAACCATAGCATGTTCATCAGAAATCTTGGTCATTCTCCTTGTTTGAATAGTTGAATTGAAGTCTTCAATGATCTGATCTTTAGGATGATCCGTATCAGGATGATCTTTGTTAATTCTTGTTGTGGGAATAGAACTGACATTCATGGTTGTCTCCAAGTTGTTGAGGTCAGCCTGTCTACTAACATCATCATCATCATATGCACCAGCAAAAATTCTAGTGTTATCATCCATTGGAGACCCATTTGGAACATCTGGAAGAGTAAATGCATTTTTTAAAGGAGAAAATTGTTCAAATAGATGTTCCTCAGAAGTTTTAGCAGCATTAACTAGTGATGATGGAGCATCATTAGTAGAAGATGGTTCAACAGTACTAACAGGTGTACTAACAATATTAATACTTTTAATGCTGTTAGGATGTTTAGTATGCTTTTCTTGTTGAAGTAGCCTTTCAAACTCACTTCTTGAGTCTTGTTCATCCTTCCCATCTTTATCTGAAACTTCGCTTACATCCACTTCTGTATGCTTCACTCCAACATCTTCTTCACTATCCTTAGGACCTTGAGAGATTAATGGATTAGTTGTGCAGATAGGTATTAGGATGTACTCTTGTTCATGTTATGTCTTCTTTTCAGCTTGACATGTAACAATATTATCTCTAGTTCCTGCAATACCATTAGTTTGATTTCCTGTAACAACTAGCACATAGTTCATAGATTTTGACAAAGAATCAACATCAAAAAGCCAGTCTGGTCCATTTGCCTATCACATTAGGTTCATTTTCAAGAAATCTAATGTTTAAGGTCTTTTCAACTATCCTGGTCCTCTTGTTAAATACTCTCATAGCCTTGCTAACCACAGAGTACCCAACAAAAAATCCCTCATCAGCTTTTCCATCAATGGTGTTCTTCCACGAATAAATTCATAAGGTGTCTTGGAATTAGGCTTAATGACTAACACCTTATTTAGCACATAGCAAGCAGTATTAACTGCTACAGCCCAAAAGGTGGTTGGCAACTTAGAGTTAACTAACATAGTTCTTGTAGCCTTTATCAGTGTTCTATTTTTCCTCTCAGCAATACCATTCTGCTGAAGAGTCCTAGCAACACTGAATTCCCTCTTAATACCCTTTATTTTACAGAACTGATCCATTACACTATTTTTGAACTCAGTTCCATTGTCACTTTTGATAACTTTTACTTTATAGTCTAGTTGATTTTCTATTTCAGTTATGAAGGTCTTTAATATCCCACTAGTTTCATCCTTAGTGGCCAAAAAGAATACCCATAAAAATCAACTAAAGTCATCAGTAACAACTAGGCAATAAGAATTTTTCATTAAACTCTTAACATTTATAGGACCAAATAGGTCCATATGAAGCATATGTAAGGGTTTGCTGATTGATTTCACAAGTTTGGTCTTACAGGAGGCTTTGTGTTGCTTTCCTTTCTGACAAGCAACACAAGAATGATTATTTTCAAAAATCTTTGAGGGTAAACCTCTTACAAGATTTCCCTTAACCAGTTTGTTAATATTTTTGAATTTAAATTGTGGCCTTAGCAAAGAGGCAAGTTAAACCTTTAGTGGGAACAACACTCTTTAGGTCAACACTGTAAATGTTATCCTTTCTTGGAACTCTCAGCAAAACTTGACTTTCATCAAGTAGCTTAAAGTCAGAAGATAAGACAAGACATTCAGTGTCAGTAAAAAGAACATTATTCTTTTTATCACAAATTTGTGACACACTAAACAGGTTATACTTAAGCTCCTTACAAAAGCACACATTATCAAAATCCAATGTTCCTGTTTTGATTTTACCTTTTCTAGAAATTCTACCTTTACCATCTCCAAAGGAAACAAAACCACCATCATAATCTTCATATTCAGTAAGATAGCATTTGTTTCCATTTATGTGCCTTGAGCAACCACTGTCAATAACTCCTTTTTCCTTGTACTCCTTCTACTGTAGGTTGTCCTACACATAAAATAAGAGAATTAGACTCTTTTGGGGATCCAAGCCTTTATAGACTTGGATCTGCCTCGTGCATCAATGTAAGAATATTTCTTGAAAGTAATTGATACACTACTATTTTTGGCTTTCCAAACCCAGCATGCTGAGGCCTTAACAGCATTAACCCCTTTTCCTTTGTTTTCACTTACTACTGCTCTATCCCTAGCAGTAGTATCTTTTACCCTAACAGTATTAACCTTTTTATTGAAAATATTGTTTTTGTATTTTGAATACTTGTTAAATGGCCTTGTGACTTGTGAATATCCATTTTTATAAGCATTTGATATTGGTCTAGGATGATTCATAGTTGGTTTTGAGCCAGCAGTATTAACTGGTCTGACAGCAGTATTAACACTTGCACTAGCAGTATTAATTTTGCCAGACCTGGTTAGTACTGCTTGTAGAACAAATTTTCTATTAGGGTGAGGGTGAGTTAATTTATTTGCAAAATTCTTGTGATTCACCCTACTTGTGTTGTTTCATACTAGTCTTATAACCTTTTTATCACACACATAATGGAGATGCTCAAAACTACCACAAATAAAACAAGCTTTATTATTCATTTTAAAGTCACTTCCTAGTTTTTGGGACATAAGATTGTTCCAGTTTCTTTGGTTCCATCTAGGATAGTGTTGGTTTTGTTTAGATGTTTCTACCTTCTCTATTGTTTCCCTAGCAGACTTAACAAATTTTATCTTTTCAGTGCTAGAACTAACAGTTTTATTCTTAGGTATAATTTCTACCTCACTTTCATCATCAGAATTCCAATCCTTAATGATTGGAGGTCTAAAGCTGTTCTTCCTAACAGTTTTAGGTTCGTCTGCATCACCATTACTTTTTACACCAGCAGACTCATGATTTAATTCAACTTTAACATTACTAGGTGTAACAATAGTAGTAACATCCATATTCTCACTTTTAACTATTTCATCCATAAACGTTAGATCAGGTTTGAAGGGAATGAAGTTCCCTGTATAAGGTGGGGGAACTGCATGATATCCCTTATCAGATTTGGACTTATTAT
>BQNB010106318.1:0-23414 GCA_026074375.1 Tanacetum coccineum | reverse complement strand
TTTTTCGGTCTCATGTTTAATAGTTTGTTTTTTTAATATTGGCATATGTGTTCGGCCTCATGTTTAAAGGTTTTTTTTAGTATAATTTTATGGAATTATGTTGCGGGTTTATTTTTTCGGTATCATGTTTAATAGTTTGTTTTTCCCTTATATGAGCTTATGTCCCGCACGTTGTTTCGGGCCGTTAATTTTTTTTTTAGCTGTTATTTTTTTTTCTTTTTTTTTCGGAATTTATTTTTTTTGTCTCACGTTTAATAGTTTTTTTATATGATAATTTGGGTCAAAAGTTGGGCTAATTTTTTGGCCCACTTTGATGGTACTGTAGCACGTGGTCAACCTTTAGTCAGACATTTGCTTCATAAAATATAGATTTATATATGATAATTCGGGTCAAAAGTTGGGCTAATTTTTTGGCCCACTTTGATGGTACTGTAACACGTGGTAAACCTTTAGTCAGACATTTGCTCCATATATAGATGAATTAGTCATCTTATCTTAACTACATATAGCACATCTTATGTTAACTACATATAGCATTTAGGCTTTTACTTGATGTTTACTCCGTAAGTTTTAACTAGAGGTGACCATTGTGCTCAAGATCATAAAAATAGGCAGTTATTTTTTGAAAGATTTGAGCGTATGTAGCTTTTTTTTTAAATAAGCATGTATGGGTCTTTCAAACGTTAAATGAACATTAATGAGTACACATTTTTTCTCGATTGGAGAGCATGACAATTTTTTTTAAAAAAAAGACATAAAGGTAAAATATATAATTATTTATTTAAATAGAGATGAGGTTTAGGTTTTGGAAAAAAAAATTCGTCTCTTTAAGTTTTTTTTAAAGTTATTCGTATAACATGAGTAGTTTGGCGTGTGCCCGTTCGCTCCTCCGCCCATTTAGCCCGTGGTCTGATCCCGCCCGACCCGTCTGTTTTGCCACCTCAATTTCAACACTAAGAAAATAATTAAGTCTTTCTTAAAAAAATCACAAATTTTGCTAATTTTATAAGTATTTTAGGGTTTGGAACAAAATTAGGTATTTTGAGAAGTATTTTTGTCATTTTTTCATATTTAAAAGTACAGTGATAAGTTGTTTTTATTTCCAAAATAGTAGAAAAGAAAAGAAAAAAGACCATTTGAGCATTGTTTCATCATCTTCAACTTGAGTTATTAGTTTCCCTTGGCCAAGTAAGTTGATTAGTAATTAATAAAAGTTATAATGGAAAGCAGCAGCAGGAGCGAGAGTGGTGTGATAATCGTATCATCCTCCTCTAAAGTGAAAGGGGGAATAAGTATACAGAATCCGTTTACTTTAAAAGTGGGTCAAGTATTTACTGGCTTTGGCGTCGGTTGTGGTCTTGGTATCGGCGTTGGCAGGCCTTTAAATCTCGGTCAGTTCCTTCCTATTCTTTTCTTTTTTACTTCAAAAAATGTCTTCCAATAACAACAAATCCCCCCTTCATTTCATTTCCAACCCAGGTATTACATTCTTAAATACTCACTTCCACCTTTTTAATAGCGGCGACGGTGTATAGTGTTGGTGATTTTGCGTCACCAATATGATTTAAGTGTAATGGATTGACTTGGTTGACCAATGTGTAATCATGATAAATGTTCAACAAGTCGGGGTTTGTGCGGAGTGCACACTTGTATGGCGTTATTATGATTATCATTCCGAATGACGGGGTCCGGGGGCAGCGCCCCTGGTAGCAGGGTCCAAGGGGGCGGCAGCCCCTGGCAGGGTTTGGTATAAAGTACTATGTTAAAAACGCACTTGAAAATAAAATTTCCGGAAATTATGGACTTGTTTTTGCCCGTTTATTTAAACTAATTCGGTGGTTAGTTCAACTGTTTTGCAGTTACAACCGACATTTAGTTTTTGTTGGTCATATATACATATCACAATCTCTCGTTCAGTTTCATAACATCAAAACAAATTCTCGTTTCTAAATCTGAGTTTTATCCGATTTAAGATTTCGATAGAACCATCGAAATACTTCGATCTGAAAGTGTTTACACGACTCTCAGATTTCTGTGATCATTTTTTTTACAACATATAGCAGCGTTGGTTTGCGTGTCCAATTTCTTTTATGTATATTATATATATATTGCATTGCCTTTTATAACAAGTGCGGAGTATTTTAGTCCAACAACATTACTATTTTATTAAGTTTTAAGCTCTTTATACTTATGGGTAGGGATTTAGTAAGAAGAAAACTTAAAATGGGAATGACGAGAAATAACTATAACCACATATTTGAGATGCGTCAACTTGAATTAGATGCATCCCAATTAGTTTCGAAAGTGATTTTGAAGGGAAAACGATGCAACGCAGTACTAGCAACAAATTTGATCCGCAGAGGACGAAAAATACATAGGATTCATCTAACTTGGTGAAATGCATCTAATATACGTGTATTCATCTAATTTTTAGCTAGAAAATATATTAGGGTGCATCTAAAAGATTAGTGATGCATATAATTCAAGTCGACGCATCTCTAATGTGTGGTTATAGATATTTCTAATCCTTCTCATTTAAGATTTCTTCTCATGTGAGATTTCTTCTCATATGATTCCAAGTCTTTTAACAATAACATGTAATGTTGTATCATTTGCTTTCTATTTCTGTTAAGAGGCCCCAACATCCTCATCCTCATCATCATCAAATATCTTTATCATTATCGTAATTGTTATCAGGTGCAATACCAATGTTAAATCAAGTTATGGTTGCTGCTAGAGGAGCTTCTGATATTTTCTCGGGTGTCGGAACACATGTTAACCGCTCTGTAATTCCCTTTACCTCCTCCTCTTACTTACATAATTAATTACATTCAAAATAACCGTAAATTCATTCTCAGTTGAAAATGGTTGGAGCCAAAAACATCGAAGCAGGCATTGGATGTGGAGTCGGTTTTGGACATGGCTTTGGAGTTGGTACCATGTTTTCTTTTATATAACGATAGGAGGTTTCATTACTACTCGTACTTGTGTTTTATTTCTAGTATAACACTTGCAAATAAATTCACGTGACAGGTCTTGCTATAAAGCCCGGTGTCATAAATCAAATACAAACTTGTCTCATAGTAAGTGACCCTTCTTTTAATCATCTAATTCTAATATATAATCTTGTACTCGTAATTATGTAAACAAAGTTGTGCATCTTACATGACTTGATGTATTCCAGACAACTGCGACAAAGTTGATGACGGAATTTGGAGTGACACCCAGTTTGTCAACCGTTGCTGGAGGTATGCTTCCCCAATCACTGCAAAGTGGTAATAGCACCCTAAGCCCACTTATGAACTTAGCAACAGGAACGAAAGCCCGAGATGGAGACTTGAGCACAACAGAGAAACTGACATCAGTCAGTTCATCGTTTCCAAGTCGCACAGACAAGGTTATCAGCAATTTCTTGCAAAGTCCTATTGTAGAAGGCGAACTCAGTGAACCAAAAAATCAGGTATGTAACATTGCGACGTTTTCTTCTGAGTGCCTTGTTGAAGCCAAGTTTACTTCCATCTAAAGGTTACTTTACAAGAATATAATGAGGATTATTTATGGTATCGTGTATTCTTGTTACAGTTCAACACCATTTCTATAGAATAAGAGAGCATCTTGAATGCTTAAAAATATGCTCCAGAGCCACTAAACGCGTAGCGTGTGTATTAACTTTGAGTTGTTTCATCTTTAATGAATTGTCTACTAAAGTCTTGTGTTTTGTAGGCTGGACACTTGCATTCTGAGAAAGACGTGATCCAATTGGTATGGTTGCATGTCTTTGTACTTTACAGTTTGATCTTTAACATTTCAACTAAGAGATATGACTCTTTCATCTCAAGTCGACATGTCCCTTGGTGTTAGTCATGAAGTCAAAAAGAAGCTATGACCACAAAACAAATTGCTGTGCTAATGTGTTTTGTTGTGCAGGTCTTGAAACAGCAACT
The DNA here is from genome assembly GCA_026074375.1 of Tanacetum coccineum. NCBI lineage: Eukaryota > Viridiplantae > Streptophyta > Magnoliopsida > Asterales > Asteraceae > Tanacetum > Tanacetum coccineum. The sequence goes on along the minus strand of BQNB010106318.1, from coordinate 19,470 downwards.
TGCTCTAGAGAAGCTCAAAGAAGAAAATGAGAAGCTACAGCGAATATTAGTTGAAGACTTAAAAGTTTCACCCGACAAGTTCAAAGTTAATGGGTACTCAGGATATACATGTAGTGATTGTATTGAGTGTCGGAGGAAACAAAGAAGAGATAGGAGCGGAAGGTAAGTATAGATTTATACTCCATGTTTAATGATTTAACCAACCAATCTCACAGTGTGACTTCAGTTACAAAGTCTTATGAAAAAATACCGTTGGCCGAGTGTCAACATATGATTTTCGCCAAGAAAACCTTGTTACAGAAATCAGTTTTTCATTGCAAAATTCTTGGTCATTATTCCGACCCTCCAGTTTTGGACAAATATTCCACAAATCACCTAAACCACCAACATAATTTTTGGTCCAACCACACAAACCTCTATTTTTCGTTATCATCCTATTTTTCGATTAATTGTCAATCTGTCCTTTGAGTTTTCTTTTGTATTAGATGTTTGAAACTTCTGTTTGTTTCTGCTTGCAGTATACTATTATTTTTGTACTCTAATAAATTGGTATAAAGCATCAATTTTTTATGTAGTTTGTCGATTTTGAGTAAAACTACTATTTATGGAGTAGTTTTATTGGCTCTCCAAACCAACTTCAGTTTCACATTATCACTCTTGTAGCCTATCTAGCTCTTCTTATACAATCATGTATGTTGTTTCAAAGAATACTACGCATAAGAACATTATAGTGGGACAGTAAAAGCATAAGACAGCAGGACCCAACAAAATGACTTTAATGACACACCGGCTAAAGTTATCCTCCTGCCTCATTTGCTTAAACAACATCTGTTGCTTGCGGTCTGACAATCAAACAATGTAGTGGTCTTATGAGAGCATGCAATACTGATTTAGGTAAATACAGTGTTTTGTTATTGTGTTATTTGGTAGAATTCGTATTATAAGATTGGCCATTAGAAAAAGGGTATTAAAAATGCACAAGTATTAGGGTATGAAAATGCACTCATTTAAATTTGAGAACAGGACAAAGAACAGTAGACACCCCCAAAATTGGACCTATCTAAAGCAGATTGATACAATCTAATTTTGGTTCAGAAAACTAAACATAAACCAAATTACAAATTACTTGTATTAATACAGAAACTGAATAAATGTGTAACAGTGAATTGTTCAACAATTTTATTTCTTATCAAAAATCAAACCATTGGATGCCCGGTTGGTTCTGATTACGGTCTGGCAACCTTTGACACTCAAGAACCAATAATGGAAACTGAGTTACATAACCACACGTAAATCATTCCTAACAATTAAAGTCCAATAAAAAACAAAATACCAAAAGTCTATACATATTTAACACAACATGGTTCACTAAATAGTGTGGGCGTTTGAAGGGATAATCGAGAGCATAGGGAAGGGATCCAACTCTAAATCTAGTCTCTGCCAAGCAAAACACCTTTAACAATGTACTTCCAAGTGCCAGGGATAGTTCCCAAACAACAAGTAAAGGTTAATAAGGTGATAAGGTAAAACCCTTTACCATCATGAAATTGACGACAATTGGTTTTTGAATTGCATTTTCAGAAGTTTCTCGGTGGATTCACCTTTTATAAATAACTCAAGTTCAGAACTAAATTTGTAGCCCTTTCCCTTATGATCCGAATAACTCCTAGAATACATGTCTAAAAGTAAGATCTGCAACATCCCTGGGCAGGGGAATTACTCAACAGAAGAACCTCAGCGAGAAAAATGGGAAACTTCCAAACCATGACTAATTTATCACCATAAAAAGGAGAATAAGTGGTTTGACTTGAAAAAACATATACCAATATCACTTTAATGTCTCGAGTGATCAATCATCTTATTGTCCTCCTTGAGCTTTAATGTCCGGGGTCGGATGGGTCTCTTGCTTTGTCTCTGCTATTTTAGAATTTGCATTTTCTCTCGGCCTCTCTTTACCGAGTAAAGCTTGTATCTTATCATGGCTATGCATCATCTCCTTCATTGTCTTCCCTCTATTAAGCTGCATTTCGACTATCGAACTCGCCTGCTTATCTCTGCTTCAAGTATCGTTAATGCACCTCCTCATTAAAAATGACCTTAGTATTCAAAACACAAGTTTATAATATTTCATGAATAGTAACAAGGAAAAGGAGAGCAAGGTGGCACTTTGGAGCATGAGATGAGTCCCTTTTCTTTAAATAAAATTACTGAGAAGCAGTATCGACCATCAAAATATAAGTAATTTTAATAAATCAAGAAAACAAAACGTCAAAAATCCACATTTTCATCCATCAACGTTTCTGACTTCCAAGACAGATGAAGACAGCAGTGGATTCAAATAATCAAATTTTAATTAAAAACGTCACCAATAGTAAAATCTATTCATCAGCATATTTCTAATGATAACCTTACTTTACAAAGAAATACTTTACAAAACAGAACAATGCAATGTTATGCAGGCTTCATGTCAACATAATTACAATATTGTATTGTCATGAACGATCCATAATAACTTAATGGCTGAGTGGCAATCCTAACCAACAAGTGCATGTTACATGATATTGTAAATTAACGGGATCAGGAAGGCATATGCGATTACTAAATTCGAAAAGTGGGCCAAAATGATCAACCAAAACGGGATAAGTTAACTTGCAGCATTTGACAGTAAAGTCTAAATAATTATATAGGTAGGTAAGGAGTGGAACTGACAGTTTCCTCAAGCTGTTTGTTAAATGCCTGCATCTCCTGGACCATTTGACAGACATTGGATGAGATAAGCTGCTCCGGGATCTTTCTGATCTCTGCCTTCTTCTCTTCAGCCTACAACAAGCAACAAACACATTATTAACCAAACCTACTAAGGGGGGGTATTTGTTTAAGCTTATATATGGCTTATGAGCTTATTTGTTTCTCCGCTTACATTTCATAAGCCCCAATTTCCCGGCTTATTTAGAGACTTTGTGTCATACATAACTAACTAGTATTATCATTTCAATAATCCTCCTATGATTTAGGTACCTGGTGATACTTATTGGAGGTTGAGACGGAAGATCGATGCGAGACGTCTTCATAACCTATATAAAACCCTAACGTAAAACATGGCTTTCCGACCAAAATCAAGCAATTTATTCTTCATCCTTTCCTTCCTTCCTTACAAATCAATTTTTAACAACCAAGACAAAGCAACAGAAGGGGTAGGACCGTTGTTGGATAAAGATGTTGACAAAAACAACACAGAAATACTAACAGAATACAAGGTATTTTGACCAAAACTTTTGTTAAACATCAAATCTCATGTTATCATCAAACTTTTTTACCCTCTATGTAAATTATGTTCTTAAATAAATGTCAAAACTTTGAATAGATGTCACTAGTAATTGCTTTTTTAATTTATGAAAAACGTTTGATGAGCAGGGGTGAGCATATCGGACTGCGGACCGGATTGAATCGAGAAACCGGACCGGCCGGACCGTATCTATTTTAGTCCGGTCTTCGATCCACACTTTATGTTGGGATTAAAAGACTTCTTGATGATCTTGAAGTTACTGCTGCTAAGGTTAAAGTTACTGCTGTTGAGCATAACTTAGTGTTGCTCATTAACTTTGATGAAAGATATGCTAAGTAGTTAGTGCTGCTAGTATAAAGTTAATACTACTAGTTCACAGTTACTACTGTTAGTATATATTAATACTGTCAGTACAAAGTTAAAACTGCTCAGTTGAAGTTAATACTACTAGTACAAAAACTGCATGAGGTTACAACTGTTAGTAGAAAGTTACTACCGCTATTGTAACTTAGTACTGCTAGTATATGTTAGTACTGTTAGAGTAAAGTTAGTACTGCTGGTGAAGATTGAAGAAAATATTCTAAGTAGTTACTAGTGCTTGTACACAGTTAATGCTGCTGGTACAAAGTTACAACTGCTGAAAAGATTAAGACTGCTGAAAGAGTTTCTACTGTCAAGGGATGGATAAAGACAGAAGACAAGATAAAGACTGCTTATGTGATAAGTATGAGATATTTTTGTAAAAGATACGAATAAGTTATTTATTTAAAAGATCATGATAACTTAGGAAAATATTGTAATCCCATTAGGGCTTCTTGGTGTATAAAAGGAGGTCCTAGGGCATAGAGTTAGATATCTAGAAATCGTTTGTTTTGATATCAATATAGCTTCAATGTTTTGTAACCCTAACACTATTAAGAGTGTTCGTATTATATTGAGGCTGAAAGTTTGGTAAAATGTTTGTTATTAATCTTATTCATTATTGTTTCATTGAAATTCTTCTTAGTATCATTGACTAGATTTCGCACATTCTTTGATATTCACAATCAAAGTTTCTATCATAGTTGTTTTGGATTTATTGAATACAACTTAGCCTTATACAAGCTAAGCAAGATCTATTCTATTGGGATCAACAAGTGGTATCAGAGCATGTGAGAAGCTCTGAATAAGAAGAAATTTTACTACACACAAGATCTACTTTTTCAAGAAGCAATGGATTCTCAATCTACTCAAACCATCAAGCTACCCATACTCCAACCTGGTGAGTATGGTCTCTGGAAGATGAGGATGGAGCAGTACCTACAATGCATTGATTACACTCTATGGGAGATCGTAAAAAATGGTAATGCACCATAGTAACAAAAACTGTTGATGGTAAGAAGACTGTTATCCCTCCTACAAGTGTTGAAGAGAAGGCACAAAGAAGGGCAGAGTTGAAGGCAAGAAGCACTTTGTTGATGACCTTACCTAATGAGCATCAATTAAAGTTCAACTCATACAAGGATGCTAAGACACTGATGCAGACTATTAAGAACAGATTTGGAGGTAATACTGCTACAAAGAAAACTCAGAAAAATCTTCTGAATTAGCAATATGAAAACTTTGTTGCATCCAGCACAGAAGTGATTGAGCAAACTTATAAAAGGCTTCAAAAGCTAAACCACAAACTCACACAATGTATCATTTCTGTCCTCTAGCAGCACTAACAGTGCAACTAGAGCAGTTAATACTGCTCAGGGTGTTAATACTGCTAGCACTCAGGGTGCTGCTGATAGCTCAACAACTGTTGAAAATTTGAGTGATGCTGTGATTTATTCCTTCTTTGCTAGCCAACCAAGTATTCCACAGCTTGATAATGAAGATCTACAACAAATCCATCCTGATGATCTAGAAGAGATGGACTTGAGGTGGAACATTGCTATGCTGACTATGAGGGCAAGAAGATTCCTGAAGAATACTGGAAGGAAGCTGGACATGGCCAACAAAGAAAGAATTGGGTTTGACAAGTCCAAGGTGGAGTGTTTCAACTGTCACAAGAGAGGACACTTTGTAAGGGAGTGTAGGGCACCCAGGAATCAAGACAGCAGGAACAGGGAGCCTACCATAAGGGCTGTGCCAGTTGAAAAAACTACTTCAAATGCCTTAGTATCTCAGTGTGATGGCTTTGGCTATGATTGGAGTGACCAAGCAGAAGAAGGTCTAACCAATTTTGCTCTCATGGCTTATTCTTCAACAAGTTCAACCTCTTCTACAAACTCTGAGGTATCTAATGACTCAAATTGTTGTTCATCTTGTTTAGAATGTGTAAAAGATCTAAAAGAACAAAATGAACAATTAGTTAAAGACTTAAGAACAGCTAGGATAAGTGTTGTCTCTTATAAAACTGGTTTAGAATCTGTAGAAGCTAGACTGTTAGTCTTTAAGAAAAATGAGTCTGTGTATGAGGAAGATATAAAACTCTTAAAACGTGAAATCTATTTAAGAGATTTAGATATTACAGAGCTTAAAAGGAAGTTAGAGTTGGCTACAAAAGAAAAAGATGAGGTTCAACTTACAGTACAAAATTTTGAAAATTCATCAAAAAACCTAAGTAAACTTCTAGACAGACAGATAATGGATAAGTGTAAAACAAGATTAGGGTATAATGTTGTCCCACCTCCCTATACTGGGAATTTTATGCCACCAAAATCTAATTTAGTTTATCCTAGTCTAGATGATTTTGTTGATGTGAATGAGTCTGTAGTTGAAAAGCCTACTGTTGAGACTAATGAACCTGAGACTTCTAGAAAAGAAAATGGAGCCCTAATTATTGAGGATTGGGTATCTGATAGTGATGAAGAAAATGTGCCTAAAGGTTATACTGTGAAATGTTTAATAAACCTAGTTTTGCTAAGATAACTTTGTAAAGTTTAATGCAAGTAAAATTCTCCTAGGAAAAATCAGTTGATACAAATAGAAAACACACTAATCCTTAATGGGGAACCAAGGAAACTGGAACGAACAGATGTCTCAAAAATTAGGGAGTGATTTTAAGATGTTCAACAAAGCTTGTCATGTGTGTGGTAGTTTTGATCATTTGAAGAATAATTGCAACAACTGGTATAATAATGGAAGATTTGTAAAACCAGTTTGGACTAATGTTTAAAGGGTGAATAAACAGAATTTCTCTAAATTAACTCACCCCAGTCCAAAAAGGAACATGGTTCCACGAACAATCTTAACTAGGTCTGGCCCAATTTCAGTTAATGCTGTTACACTAGTTAATACTATTCAATCAAGAACAACAGTGAATAATGCAAGACCCATGAAAAATATTATTAATAATGCATATTCAACTACTAGAAGGCCTTTTAACAAAATAACAGCAGCTAATAACAGTAATTTCACTAAGAAGGTTAATATTGTTAAAGGAACAAGGGTTAATACTGCTAGGCCAAAAGCAGATCTTAGTGTTGTTAAGAGAAACAAGGGAAATGTTATTAAGGCCTCAGCATGTTGGGTTTGGAGACCAAAGCACAAAGTTTTAGACCATGTCTCCAGAAACAATGGTGCATCAATGTCCTTTAAAAGATTTGACTATATTAATGCACAAGGCAGATCCAAGTCATTAATGGCTTGGGTCTTTAAAAGAAACTAATTTTCTTACCATTATGTGCAGGGCAATCCACAGCAAGATTTGAAAGATAAAGGAGTAATTGACAGTGGATGCTCTAGGCACATGACATGAAACAGATCCTATCTTACAGATTATGAAGAAATTGATGGAGGATTTGTTGCCTTTGGAGGTAATTCCAAAGGAGGGAAAATTACTGGGAAAGGTAAAATAAGAACTAGTAAATTAGATGTTAAAGATGTGTATTTTGTAAAGGAACTAAATTTTAACCTCTTCAGCGTCTCATAAATGTGTGACAAGAACAATATTGTTCTTTTTACTGATACTGAATGTGTTGTTCTGTCTCCCGACTTTATGTTAATGATGAAAGTCTTGTTTACTTTAAAGTTCCTAGAAAGGATAACATGTACAGTGTTGACTTAAAGAATGTTGTTCCTTAAGGAGGTCTCACTTGTCTCTTTGCAAAAGCTACACCAGATGAATCTAATCTTTGGCATAGGAGGCTTGGACATGTAAATTTCAAAACAATGAATAAACTGGTAAGGGGAAACCTTGTAAGAGGTTTACCTTTAAAACTTTTTGAAATTAATCAAATTGTGTGTTGTCAGAGGAAGCAACACAGAGCTTCTTGTAAGACCAAAATAGTCAGTTCAATCAGCCAACCATTACAAATGTTGCACATGGATTTATTTTGCCCAACATTTGTAAAGAGTTTAATGAAAAAGATGTATTGCCTAGTTGTCACATATGATTTTAGTAGGTTTAGTTGGGTTTTCTTTTTAGCCATTAAGGATGAAAACTAATGAAATCTCCTTTAAAAAACATTTCTTAACAGACATAAAAAATCTAATAGACCTTAAGGTGAAAGTGATAAGATGTGACAATGGAACTAAATTCAAGAATAAAGTCATGAATCAGTTCTATGAAATGAAGGGTATTAAGAGGGAATTTAGTGTTGCTAGGACTTCACAACAAAATGGATTAGTAGAAAGGAAATATATGACACTAATAGAGCTGATAAGACTATGCTTGCGGATTCAATTTTGCCAATAACTTGCGGACTGATGCAGTTAATACTGCTTGTTATGTCCAAAATAAGGTGTTAGTTATCAAGCCTCACAACAAGACCCCTTATGAACTTTTTCTAGGTAGAAAACTTGCCTTAAGCTTTATGAGACCATTTGGGTGTCCTGTTACAATCCTTAATACCATAGATCACCTAGGTAAATTTGATGGAAATGTTGATGAAGTGTTCTTTGTAGGATACTCTACCAATAGCAAAGCATTTAGAGTATTCAACAGTAGAACTAGGATAGTAAAAGAGAACTTGCATGTACAATTTAGTGAAAATACATCTAATGTTGCAGGAAGTTGACCTAATTGGCTTTTTGATATAGATGCACTAACAAATTCTATGAACTATAAGCCAGTTGTTGCAGGGAATCAGTCTAATGATAATGCAGGTACAAAAGCACGTGATGATGCAGGTAAAGCTAGAATGGAGACAGTACCTGGCAAAGATTACATTTTGCTACCAATGTGGCCTGCTGATCTACTATTCTCTCAGAATTCAAAGGAATCTCCTAATGCTGGATTCAAACCATCAGGGGAGGAAGAAAAGATGGATACTGAAGATCCAGGGAATGAAAATGTAGCTTCAGGGAAAGATAGTGAGGTTCCAAGTACAGAGGAGCCAAGAGAGGATCAAAGAATTAATCAAGAGTTGGATGCTAGTATTAACAGCACTAACAATATTAATACTGCTAGTGATGGAAACAACACTAACAATATTAATACTGTTAGTTCAACTGTTAATGCTGTTGTTACAAAATTTAATGTTGTTGATCCAAAAACAAGCTTTGAACTTCCAAATGATCCAAATACGCCTGAATTGGAAGATATTATTTATTCAGATGATGATGAGGATGTTGGTGCAGAGGCTGACATGAACAATTTAGATGCATTTATTCCTGTCAGTCCTATTCTAACTACAAGAATATACAAAGATCATCCAGTTGAACAAATTATTGGAGACTTGAATTCAGCACCTCAAACAAGAAGAATGACAAAGAATTTGAAAGAACATGGTTTGTTTAGTTCAGTTCAGCAAAGAACAAACCATAAAGACTTTCAAAATTGTTTGTTTGCTTGCTTTTTATCACAAGAATAACCCAAGAAGGTAATCTAAGCATTGAAGGATCCAAGTTGGATATAAGCTATGCAGGATGAGCTCTACAATTCAAATTACAAAAGGTTTGGACCCTGGTGAATTTACCAAATGGCAAAAGGGCCATAGGCACTAAATGGGTTTACAAGAACAAGAAGGATGAAAGAGGCATTGTGATAAAGAACAAAGCAAGATTGGTTGCTTAAGGGTACACAAAAGAATAAGGGATTGACTATGATAAAGTTTTTGCCCCTGTTGCCAGAATTGAAGCAATTAGGCTATTCTTAGCCTATGCCTCATTTAAAGACTTTGTGGTGTACCAGATGGATGTCAAGAGTGCTTTTCTTTATGGTAAGATTGAAGAGGAAGTATATGTTTGTCAACCACCAGGATTTGAAGATTCAGACTTCCCTAACAAAGTTTACAAAGTAGAAAAGGCTCTTTATGGTTTGCATCAAGCTCCCAGAGCTTGGTATGAGACCTTGTCCATTTATTTATTAGAAAATGGGTTTCAGAGAGGACAGATAGACAAAACTTTGTTTATCAAAAGGGACCAAGGTGATATTCTGATAGTACAGGTATATGTAGATGATATCATTTTTGGGTCTACAAAGAAGAAGTTATGCACAGAGTTTGAAAAGATGATGCATAAGAAGTTTCAGATGAGTTCTATGGGTGAACTCACATTCTTCCTAGGACTGCAAGTAAAATAGAAGGAAGATGGGATTTTTATAAGCCAAGACAAGTATGTGGCTGAGATTTTGAAGAAATTTGGCTTTAGTGATGTCAAAACAGCAAACACACCCATGGAAACCCATAAGCCTTTGCTCAAAGATGCAGATGGTGAAGATGTAGATGAACACATGTATAGATCAATGATTGGCTCATTGATGTATCTTACTTCTTCAAGACCAGATATAATGTTTGTTGTATGTGTATGTGCCAGATTCTAAGTTAACCCTAAAGTGTCACATCTTCATGCTGTGAAAAGAATTTTTAGATATCTTAAAGGTCAACCTAAATTGGGCCTTTGGTATCCTAAGGATTCACCTTTTGATTTGGTGGCATATACTGACAGTGACTATGCAGGAGCAAGCTTAGATAGGAAGTCTACAATAGGAGGTTGTCAATTCCTAGGATGTAGATTGATTTCATGGCAGTGCAAGAAGCAGACTGTGGTTGCTAATTCCACAACAAAGGCTGAATATGTAGCTGCTTTAAGTTGATGTGGCCAAGTGCTTTGGATTCAAAATCAATTGCTAGATTATGGGTATAACTTTATGCATACAAAGATCTATATTGATAATGAGAGCAAAATATGCATAGTGAAGAACCCTGTTTTTCACTCAAAGACAAAGCACATTGAGATTAGACATCACTTCATCAGAGATTCCAATGAAAAGAAGCTAATTCAAATGATCAAGATTCATACTCACAAGAATGTTGAAGATTTACTTACAAAAGCATTTGATGTAAGTAGATTTCAATATTTGATTGCTAGTATTGGAATGCTAAATCTTTAAAGTCCTGATTAAGAAAATGGTGAGGTAAATGAATAAGAGAGAATTAGTGAGATTAAAAACAGAAAGAGAGATGTGTGATAAAAATAGACAGAGTGATTTAGTAAGAAAAAGAATTGAGAGAAGTTGTGAGTTGAAAAACAGAAAGAGAGATGTGTGATAAAAACAGACAGAGTGATTTAGTGAGAAAAAGAATTGAGAGAAGTTGTGAGTTGAAAAACAGAAAGAGAGATGTGTGATAAAAACAGACAGAGAGAATTGTGAGCTAAAAGAATTAAGAAAATCAAAAACAGACTGAGAGTATTATGAGCTAAAAGAATTGAGAGAAATAAAAAACAAGCAGAGAAAATTTGTAAGTTAAAATACTAATTTGATGATGGAAATGCTGATTAGAAAGGAATTGGAGTTAATGTTGGTGATTTAAAGTTAATGTTGCTAGACATAAACTTACTGCTGCTAGAGAAAGTTAATGTTGCTAGGCATAAACTTACTGCTGCTAGAGAAAGTTAATGCTGCTAGGCATAACTTACTACTGTTGGTTGTAAGTTAATGATGCTAGGCTTAATCTACTACTGAGTTACTACTGTTGGGTTACTTACTACTGCTAGTTGAAAGTTAATGCTGCTAGGCATAACTTATAACTGCTGGTGAACGTTAATGCTGTTGAGGTTAGTTTCATAAATACTTTGATTAAAGGTTTCATTCATTCATTTAATCGATTTCAATCTTTCATATACTCTCTAATCATTAACCCTAACTCAATTTCATCGTTATTCATCAAAACCCATCACAATGTCTGCTCCAAAGTTTGCTGATTCACACAACATGGTCGCGTTCTTGGCTAAACCCACTGAAAGTGACGGGTTTGAGTAAATTTTGGATTTCTTGAATGTGAATCCTATCAAATATGCGTTAACGGTTAATCCTACAATCTATACTTCATGTATTGAGCAGTTTTAGGCTACTACAAAGGTAAAAACTGTTAATGGAGAAGTTCAGTTACAAGCCCTAGTGGATGGGAAGAAAGTGATCATCACTGAGACAAGTGTAAGAAGAGATCTTCAATTGGAAGATGCTGAAGGAATTGAATGTCTACCCAATGCTGATATTTTTGAGCAACTTGCTTTAATGGGGTATGAAAAACCTTCTCAGAAACTTACATTCTATAAAGCTTTCTTTTCTCCTCAATGGAAGTTTTTGATTCATACTATTCTGCAATGCCTAAGTGCTAAGTCTACTGCATGGAACGAATTTAGTAGCACTATGGCCTCTGCAATAATCTGCTTAGCCACAAACCAGAAATTCAACTTTTCTAAGTATATCTTTGAAAGTATGGTGAAGAATGTGGATAGTAGTGTCAAATTTCTAATGTATCCAAGGTTTGTGCAAGTCTTTCTGGATAAACAAGTTGGTGATATGTCTACTCATGATGAAATTTTTGTTACACCCTCTCACACAAAGAAGGTATTTGGCAATATGAAAAGGGTTGGGAAAGGATTCTCTGGAGCAGTTACACCCTTATTTCCAACCATGATGGTTCAAGCTCAAGAAGAAATGGGTGAAGGTTCAGCTATGCCAACTGATCCCCATCACACACCCATCATTCAACCATCAACATCACAACCTCAGAAGAAACAATCTAGGAGAAAATAGAGAAAAGACACTGAGATTCCTTAATCCAGTGGTCTTACAGAGCCTATAGTAGATGAGGCTGCCAATGAGGAAAATGTACCTACATAGTCCAATGACCCACCTCTCTCAAGAGTTAACACACTTGGAAGTGGGGAGGACAGAATAACTCTTAAGGAATTGATGTACCTTTGTACAAAACTGTCTGATAGAGTTCTTGACTTAGAGACAACAAAGACTGCTCAAGCAAAGGAGATTGGTAGTTTTAAGAAGAGAGTCAAGAAGCTGGAAAGGAAAAGGAAGTCAAAAACTCCAGGGATGAAAAGATTATTCAAGATTGGTAGATCTGCACAAGTGGTTTCCTCTAAAGATGAAGGTTTGGGTGATCTGGAGGATGCATCCAAACAGGGGAGGAAAATAGATGACATTGACCAAGATACAGAAGTTACTTTGGTTAATGAAACTCGGGGGAGGTATGACGATGCTCAAATGTTTGATACAAATGTTTTTAATAGTGAAGAAGTGTTTGTTGCAGAGCAAAGTGAAAAAGTTGTTGAAGAAGTAGTTAGTACTTGTGAAGTTAGTGCTGCTGCAAAAATTACTACTGAAGAGATCACTTTGGCTCAAGCATTGGCTGAATTGAGGAGTGCAAAACCTAAGATTGTGGTACAAGAGCCAGTGTAGAGTACAACCACAATAGCACCTTCAACAATACCCAAAGCTAAAAGCATTACTTTTAGAGACCCTAGTGAATCTACAACAAGAACAACACTAACATCAATACCTTCAAACATCAAGGATAAAGGCAAAGCTAAGATGATTGAACCTGAGAAGCCTTTGAAGATGAAAGAACAAATAAGACTTGATGAAGAACTTGCTTTCAAGCTACAAGCTGAAGAAGAAGAACAAGCAAGACTTGCAAGAGAGAAGGCTAAGAAAGTTGAAGAAGCCAACATTTCATAGGATAATGTGCAAGCAATGATAGAGGCTGATAGGTTATTGGCTGAAAGATTGTAAGCAAGAGAGCAAGAAGAATTGACAGATGAAGAGAAGGCAAGATTGTTTGTAGAACTCTTGGAGAAGAGAAAGAAACACTTTGCAACATTAAGAGCTCAAGAAAAGATGAACATGCCACCAACTAAAGAACAAAAGAAAAGTACAATGTCAACTTATCTGAAACACATGGCTGGTTACAAGCAAAGTCAATTGAAGAACAAGTGATTTGCAGAAATTTAGAAGTTATTTGATAAAGCCATGACAAGGGTAAACATGTTTGTTGATAAGGATACTGAGTTGGTGAAAGAAAGCTTAAAGAGAGCTGAAGCAGAGATGGCACAGGAAAGTGTTGGGAATTATATTTGAGTTAATAAGACAAAACAAGAATGAAACATAAGGACTGAATCTAGCATTATGGAATTCTACAAGCTGGTGGAGTTTATTCTACAAAAGATAAAAGATTCAAAAGATATGATTCTTAAAGATAAAGATGAAGTTTATTAAAGAATTAAAAGATTTAGTTTCCTTATACAATTATGTTTTCCCTTGTAAATCTAGATGGACTCTACTATATAAAGAGATCCCTAGATATTGTTTTATGTGTGTCAAGATGTAAACATCCAGAAAAGTATGTGTGTGTCTAGGCGGCAAGTCCTCTAATTGAACACCTACGGTTTAGTAGGTTTAGCCTCAAGGTAATCAAGGTTTTCCTTGATCCCTGTTACAATTCATTGATGTAACCGTATTATCTTGATCAAATATTATTGGGGCTTGGAATGTTTGGTAATACCTTGTTATGATAATATTGATTCAATGTTAGAATATTCCGCCTATGTTATCATTATCCTAGATTAAAGTTCTAATCAAACTAGAGCTACAATGATCTTTAGGTTTCCACAACTATTAATAATTGGTATCAGAGCCTCGTGGCTCTCGATCTAGGATCTACAAGGTTTATTTTAATGTCGAATTTATGAAGTTTACTGCAGGTTGGTACAAACTAGTTCTTGCGTGCTTAAGGAGGTTTGTTTGAAGCAAATGGAAACACATATTTGGTTTATATTATGGTGATAAGGTTTTCTCAATCGTTATCAGGTATATGGAATTCGTTAATTCGTTTTTGGTTTCTGTTTGGGTTCAAATACAAGTATGATATATTAGTACTGCTCGTTTTTGGGTTAGTACTGCTAGTAGTAATTGTTTGGATTTAATACTGCTAGTTTGTTTTGTGATATATATATTATTGCTGCCAAGTGAAAGCATGTGATCAGTGATAGAATAGTGACAGATTATGCGTCGTTAAAAGTCATGGGAGGAAGGAGCAACCTGATTAGTGACACATTAGCGACAGTTTAGCAACATAAAAAGCGTCACTAACAGAATGGGAGGAAGGAGAACCAGATTAGCAACGGATTAGTGACAGAAAAAAGTGTTGCTAATTGGTATTTACTTAGTACTGCTTTTAAATAGTTAGTAATGCTCCTTTTATTTTTAGTACTGCTCAATAAAATCTTTAGTACTGCTTCCATATGTTTGTACTGCTTGGGGACGAATACATTTGGGTTCGAACACAGAAGGTTACTTAGCACTATTCGTTGCTTATTAATGCTGCTAAGGATTAAAGCATATGTTTAATGTTGCTCGTGAAAGATTTAATGCTGCTAAGTCTTGGTTAGTACTGCCATTGGAGATTAGCGCTGCCAGTTTGCTTGTTGCCTGCTCACGGCGTGAGAACAAAAATTGAATGGGTGTAGTAATATGCAATAGGATTAAGGTGGTGTATTCACAAAATTAACATGGGCCGGTTGTGATTGTGTTGGGCCTAGTATTTCGATCAGTTGGATCACAGATGGTTTTGTGAATGTGTTGGCAGATTGTGGTATCAATGGGAAAAGCACACGTTACTTGGGCTTTATGTTGACATGGTATATATCACATTTATATTGAGTTTGGATTTTGGGCCTTCATCCGAAGTTTAATATTGATTGGGCTTGATTACTAGTGTGTCAAAATTAGGCTGGCATGGGATGATAACTAATTAGGCCAGATGATATTTTAAATTGTGAATGGGCTGTGTTTCAAGATTGGGCCAAAAAGAGGATTCGTTTTGTTTTTAACAGTTGGTTTTGATTTTCGTGGTTAACATGGGATGTGAAGGTTCACGTGTATACTGCCAACATAATGTTAATACTATTGTTTGGGCTCAAAAGAATTAGTACTGTGTGTGCTTAAAATTTGTACTGTTAAAGAAAAATTTGTACTGCTTGCTATGTCCGAGAAGAAGTTTATACTGTTAGTTGTACCTGATATTGGACATAATATGCTTTTGGTTCTCGGCTGAATTATGTTTTTGGATGACACAACAAATCAAGAAGTTTTGATTTTTGATTTTGAAATTGGAACAAGTTTGGTTCTTGGCTGACTTTGAAGAAGTCAGATAACACATACACAGGTTGTTTATTAATTTGTTTAGATGGTTCTTGGACAAACAGAAGATTTTTGGTTATGATTTTACATGTTCTTAAAAGATTTAAAGGCTCATATTTATTGGTACAATTGATTACGAAGATTATTATGTATCACTTATTTGACGGTGAAGTGGAATTATTTGGGTTTGTGTTCTTATCATATCTCAAATGGCCTGCAACATTTGGAGATAACTTGTTCGTGCTTAGAAACGATGTGACGAAGATTTGAAAAATGTAGCAAAGGTGTGTGATCTAACTTATGGTGCTCAATGCTCACATTTGCTATCACTTTGGTTATGTGTCTCATAGAAGATGAGGATAATTGTCAAGAGATTGCGGTCTCCTTATACATTGGTTTTGGGTATACGTTCGAAGTCACATAGATAGTACAAGATATAAGACACAAGTTTGGGTTATTATACTTCAGCATCAAGTTAGTAATACTTAGTTTTCTTCATCAGTAATCATTACATAGAGCATGCAGAATTTAAAGATTCAAGAAATGGTTAACATATGGGTTTCAGGGGAAGCTTAATGTTAAAATGTTTAACCATTTATTTGCTACATTATGGTGAATGTTTGGTAAAAATTGTTATGATAATATTGATTCTATGTTTGAATATTCCACCTATCCTAGATTAAAGTTATGATAAAATTGTTATGATAATATCCTTATCCTAGATTAAAGTTCTAATCAAACTAGAGCTACAACGATCTATAGGTTTTCACAATTGTAGAATCCCCTTAAGCTCTGATACCAATTGTGAAAACCTATAGATCGTTGTAGCTCTAGTTTGATTAGAACATTAATCTAGGATAATGATAACATAGGCGGGATATTTAAACATAGAATCAATATTATCATAACAAGGTTTTACCAAATATTCACCATAGCCTCAATATTATTTGATCAAGATAATACGGTTACATCAATGAATTGTAACAGGGATCAAGGAAAACCTTGATTACCTTGAAGCTAAACTCTAGATAGACGTCTACTACTAACTATACAAACGTGTACACATACGTTTTCTTTAGTCGACTCTCATTGAGAACACACACTTTTCTGGATGCCTAAAACCTATAACCTGTATCTCTTTATATACTAGAGATAATAGGTTTTACAAAGAGATAAACATAAATCTTTTAAATATTTAACTTGATCTTTTGGTATCTTCTTTCTTCATAAGGAGATCTTTTGATATCTTTATAATTTGATATCTTTGACTAAATCTTCAATAATTCTACACCAGCTTGTAGAATTCTTAAATGACAATTTTAGTCCTTTAGTTTCATTCTTGTTTTGTCTTATCAACACAAATATAATTCCCAACAATCTTCCCCTAGTTGATAATGACAAAACCAAATAAGCACAAACTTCCTCTGAAGTTAATATACGAATGAAAACTTCCCCTTAAGTTACCAAGGATCTACAAGTTGCAAATCATCAAATCTTCTTCCCCTTTTTGTCAATATCAAATAGGAGACTAAAGTATGCAACTTTGATTTTCACAACTACGAACCACTATCACACTTCAAATCTAAGTATTCCAATGACCTAAATTGCCCTCCATTACGTACCATAAGAAAAATGAACTTGAGTAGTAGAAACTTACACTAGTAGTAGTAACAAAGGCTAGCAGTAGTAAAAACCTTCACCTCGATGCAACATATAAATGGTTAAACATTTTAACATTAAGCTTCCCCTGAAACCCATATGTTAACCATTTCTTGAATCTTCAATTCTATAAGCTCTATGTAATGATTACTGATGAAGAAAACTAAGTATTACCAACTTGATGCTGAAGTAAAATAACCCAAACTTGTGTCTTATATCTTGTACTATCCACGTGACTTCGAACGTATACCCAAAACCAATGTATAAGGAGACTTTATCCTCATCTTGTATGAGACACATAACCAAAGTGATAGCAAATATGAGCATTAAGCACCATAAGAAAAATCACACACCTTTGCTAGATTTGTCAAGTCTTCGTCACATCATTTCTAAGCACGAACAAGTTATCTTCAAAGTGTAACACCCACTTTAAGATATGATAAAACACAAACCCAAATAATTCCACTTCATCTTCAAATAAGTGATAAACAATCTTCTTCGTAATTAATTAATCCAATGAATCCAAAAATAGCCGTATAACATTTAAATCCTGTTCCAACCGAGATCCAATCCTGTGTGTGTTATCCAATATGGAACCCAGCTAGCAGTAGTATCTTTTAAGCCCAAGCAGTAGTAACTACTTTTAATCGAACAGTAGTAACTGCTTAAATTTACCCTAGCAGCAGAAACTTAATACTGGCAGCATTAAAAATATACTAGCAGTATTAATCATACTAGCAGCACTAAGTATAAATTGGCAGCATTAACCTTTAGTGATAGCAGCATTAACATGAACTGGCAGCACTAATCATCCTTTGACAGCATTAACCAGTTACTTGGCAGTATTAACGTCTCTTGGCAGCACTAACTTACATAAGTCATAAGCAGCAGCACTAACCTTCAAAGATAAGGCTAGCAGTATTAATTGCCATTGACAGTATAAACATACAACTGGCAGTACTAATGTATGAAGAATAGTACTAAGTACTTATAAGCAGTACTAAGTATAAAGCTGGCAGTACTAACTTCATACCCAGCAGTACTAATTCTTCCCTTGGCAGTATAAAGTGCTCCTTCCTCCCATACCTCCTGAGACACTTTTTAACGTTAGTAAAGCATCAATATTTACGATCACTAGCACTACTGTGTCATGTATCAGTAGTAACCACTAACGAGCAGTACAAAACATATAAGGATACCTCTTTTTTTTAAGTATCCAGATGACACCTTTTTAGCGACACTTTTTCAGTTGCTAAACTGTCACTAATCCTTGTCATTGCATCTATCATATTGATGTCGTGTGTTATGCATCCCTACTAGGGTTCATCATCAATCAAACGATCGACTCACCAAAGCTAGTAGAAACATTAATGATCACCATTCCTATTTTTATTAAATTAGGATTTGTGAATACCCTAATTGCAACGAATTGAACCAAACACCAAAATCAGGGAACATGACCACTCTTCCTTCATAGATTCGACATCAATACACCTTGTAGATCCTAGATCGAGAGCCACGAGGATCTGATACCAATTGTGGAAACCAATAAAGATCGTTGTAGCTCTAGTTTGTTAAGAACTAATCTAAGATAATGATAACATAGGCGGAATATTCAAACATAGAATCAATATTATCATAATAAGGTTTTACCAAACATTCACCACAGCCCCATTATTATTTGATTAAGATAATAAGATTACATCAATGAACTGTAACAGGGATCAAGGAAAACCTTGATTACCTTGAGGCTAAACTCTAGATAGACGTCTACTACTAACTATACAAACGTATACACACACACGTTTTCTTTAGTCGACTCTCATTGAGAACACACACTTTTCTGGATGCCTAAAACCTATAACCTGTATCTCTTTATATATTATAGATAATAGGTTTTACAAAGAGATAAACATAAATCTTTTAAACATTTAACTTGATCTTCTGTTATCTTCTTTCTTCATAAGGAGATCTTTTGATATCTTTGACTAAATCTTCAATAATTCTCCACCAACTTGTAGAATTCTTGAATGACGATTTTAGTCCTTTTGTTTCATTCTTGTTTTGTCTTATCAACTCAAATATAATTCCTAAATTTTTCGTATCGGATGACACCTTTACGAGGTGATACTTTCAACATAACACGATCTCCAACTTGAAATTCTAAAGGCTT
>BQNB010106317.1:0-23414 GCA_026074375.1 Tanacetum coccineum | reverse complement strand
TGACGTGCACGAACACATTGAGCGTATTTTAGACATCGTTAGTTTGTTTAATATTCAAGGAGTGACATACGATGCTTCATGTTTTTCCAATCACACTAACCGGAGCTGCAAAAAGGTGGGTGGATAGACTAACCCTAAGAACCATTAATACCTAGGATCTCCTCAAAAAGGATTTTGTCCAAAGGTACTGTCCACTATCTAAGACCGCTAAACAACTTGAAGATATTCACAACTTCAAGCAAGAGGGAGAAGAAACATTGTACTAGGCTTGGGAAAGGTGCAATGACCTGTTATATAAGTGCCCGACTCACGACATAAATTGTCATCAGAAGGTAAATATCTTCTACAATGGTTTGAGCACTATGAACCATCAATTACTAGACTCGCATGGGTCAATTCCTGGCATGAAACCTGTTGAAGGTTTAATAACAATCCAGACTATGGCTGACCACTCTCAAAAATGGCATAACGGTTCACCTAGCCAAAGCGTATGTTGCAGCAAAAACTCTAAAGGAATGGCTGCTATTACTAGTAAACTTGATAACCTTAGTCGAGATATGAAGAAGTTAAAAGAAAGTGTTCATGCTATTCGAGTAGGATGCCAGCTTTGCGGAGGACCTCATCTCGACAAAGAATGCCCCCTTAACGAAGAGGTTAAAATTATGGAGGAAGTTAAGTATGGGGAGTTCGGTCGACCCTTTCCAAAAAACAACGTGTTAACGAGAAATTTAGTGGGGGGGTTATAGGTACGGCTCGCAACCTCCGTTAGGCGACAGAAAACCAACCTAACTAAGACAATTAATAAGTATATGGAAGAAATGGCTAAGAGACATGTTGAACAAGACGAATGGTTAAAGAAGTTATACTTAAACACTGAGACAAGTCAGAGAAATCACGATAAGATTATTCAAAGTCTTGAGACTAAGGTAAAAACCTTAACCAATAAGGTTGAAGGAAAAATGAACAAGGCAAAGTTCGAGGAATGTAAGGCCATCTATATGGAAGATGGGACACCCTTATACATACCATTCCACTACTCGTCAAAGGAAATTAAATATTTTTCTGCTAGTTTAGGACTTTCAGATAATGAAACACAAGAAGATGAAATAATGGAAGACAGCAAATGGGTAACCAAGCTCGGCGTCACTACTAACTTAAAACAAACCCCTTTAGTAAAAAACAGAATGTAAGCTACTTTGTTGAGCCCTGCGAACCATCAATTCCCTTTCCTAGACGTCTAGAGCAACACGCCGAAGAGGCATTGGTTCGTGAAACGATGGAGAGCCTAAAAAATTAGGATAAATCATCCCCTCCTAAAGGAAATAAGATAAACTGACAATTATGCTCAACACTTAAAAAACCTGGTAGCTAATAAACCACAAACTAAGGAAAATAATGAAGTTAAGATAAACCATGGGTGCTCTACTCTCCTTCGGAATAAGCTACCTCCTAAAGAGGAAGATCCTGGAAGTTTCATTCTACCCTATTCGATTGAAAGGTTAGATTTTAACAACGCTTTGGCAGATTTAGGACCTAGCATTAGTATTATGCCATTCTTTATGTACAAACGTTTAGGAATAGGAAACATTAAACCAATAAACATGGTGATAGAAATGGCAGATAATACAAAAAGTTTTCCTAAGGGAATAGTAAAGAATCTGCTAATAAAGATCGACAAGTTCATTTTCCCTGTTGATTTTGTCATACTCGATATGATCGAGGACTTTAGAATGCCCATTATTCTAGGGAGACCTCTTCTAGCCACGGCCCATGCCAAGGTAGACATTTTTAAGAAGACTATTTCTTTAGAGGTAGGAAATGAAAAGGTCATATTCAAAATGAGGAGTAGGTTTTCCACCATTATTTTTGAATCTGTTCGAGCAATCAAAAGCGAAATCCACATCAAAGATGACGATTCTGAGCCCTGTGACTTTAACCAATTATTAGGCATCGACCACGATATTTTTGCTTATGACATTAACATGCAGGGATCATATAAGGAAGCAAACACTAACAAAGAAAAATTTAAGGAATATGAGATAGTAGAGCAATGTTTAAACCCTGCAGAAAAAAGAGCACATTGGTGCGAAGCACTATCACAGGAAAAGGAAGGTTTACATAAGTATTGGGCCTCGTGTGATCCACATAATGATATATGTGATGGAGGAAGCTTACCCAATAACGTAGAAAGACGTTATTGGGAGAGCACAAATGATAATGAACGAGTGGATTTAGAATGGAAGGAATATAGCTTCAATAACTGGGTAAGAATAAAATTCAGTAAAGTTTGTAAAATGACCAAAGATAGAATCCTTGAAGATTATTGGAGGAAAGTATTTAATGAGGCTGAGCTAGAGAATGAGAAAAAGGTAGATTCCAAGGAATACGGAGAGAGCAAAACTAACGCAATATTATAAATTATTCTAGAAAAGGCAGATGAAACATGGTTTAGTAGTACAATTGATGACAAGAACGACTTGGGAGGAATAATTGATCAATTAAAACCAAATCTTTACGACAAATCCACTGACACTGACAACGAAAACCACAGGAAAGAAAATACAAATTGCTTGGAATAATTTATAAAGAACCACCACCAATCTTAATTGAAAATATCAAGGTTACAAGATACAATATTGGCCAAGAGAAATCTATACAAAAACAAAAATTTAGGATCGACGAAATACCCCAAACTAGCACCAATGTTACCAACGTCCGTGCTGTTTTAATGGATGAGTTAGGAGCAGACGTGGGTACCCAAAGAGCAACATAGAGTGGGCGTGAGTCTAACTTAATGACTTGTTAATAAACAAAAGTGCTTGAAGGGAGGCAACCCGTCTTTTTATCAATAAACTTATTTTTCCACATTTTAGTTGGTTTGTATATTTCTCACTTTATTTTTCATGTTCTTTCAGCAAAGAAGTCGAATTTGAAGTCATCTCGACTCATAATCATATGGTTTAAATACTTCTACATGTAGCAATTACGGCGTAACCATAGCTGTTACGCCGTAATCAATAATGCTAAGGCGTAATCTCTTCCTTTATTATGCCGTAACAAGTTTTATAAAACCATATAATTACGTCGTAACTTTTTATGATACGTTGTAATATCTTTCTGAAAATCCTTCAAAAATAATTTTGAATCAATTACAAAAACGTGTATATTTTAAATGAACTTTGTGGGCATGTTCTTTGGAAACCCTCACGGGATTTCACTCGTCCCCTTGGGCCACCAAGTGGTTTAAAAGGCTTGTTTCATTCACTAAATGCAACTGTGATTCCTACAAAAGTGAGTTAGTTTTCTTATACATTTTTTTTGTAAGCATATAATGCATTTAGGTTTAGTGATTTCAAGGGAAACGTGGTTGCTCGGGTGGCGCTTAATGGGAATTCATCCCATGTCGCCATCATATGATTTTTCATTTTTGATTCTTCATTTCTTTTATTGTACAATAAGGACATTGTAAAAACCAAGTGGGGTGGGAGTAGAATTACCACTGAGACTTATATTTGCTTTTGATTTTTTAGTTTTCTTTAAAAATGGTGCTAATTTTAAAATTTTTGACATGTTTTTCTTACTGAACTAGATTAAATCTTTGTCGAATGCATATTTACCTTTTTTCTATTGGTGAGGTTAAGCCCGATGATTCCATTTTCATCCATATTACAAAAATCCACCAAAAATATGAGTATTCTGATAGTATTGTAGACTTTAGAACTTGGCTTGTACATCATTTCAAGACCTAATTGATTAGCAGGAACTGATGGTTCGAGAAGGCAACATTTAGGAATTAACCAAAATAACCCATATGTGTAAAAATTATGTGTTTATTGACTTGTTACACTGACTTGTCTCCCGTGATAAAACCCTTTGTTGCACTCATTATTAGTGCAAGATATCCCTAGATCACCCTGTTAAGCCAATCCGTATTTTAACCCATATTATATATGTTTCGTTACACCATATCACCCTAGCCAACCCTGTAGTCTATATTTTTCTTTGTGTTGACATTTCTGGCTACTTAAGTCTATGGTTTGGGGAAATAGGTTTAAAGATTTTGGCACTTTCGTTGAAGACATATCATTATGATCATTGAAGACCCCCCAGTATTATCACTTTTGATATTGTTCATCTCAAGTGGTGGGATGTATTATGTATTTATGACAGGAGTATTGTGAAGAAAATAACAAAAATAAAAAATGTGTATGAATAAACTCCTTGTGTAATGTAAATGTTGGTTACGTGTTATAAAACCAAAAAGTGATGAAGATGGTGCAACTATAAGCCATCTGTTGATTTTGAAGATAGGACTAGTATGTTCTTCAGGATCTCATTGTTACATCCGAAGCTAGCCCATTATTAAGATATGATCAGGTTTTCGCACTTAGACACTTGGTCTATGGATGGATAGTAGCCGGTTATGACTACCTTAGATTATATTTGACTATTTGTTTTGTGTCTTTATTTAACACCAATTAAATGTGTTCCCATGCCTAATCCCTAATCTTTGGTTTTACTCGAATGGGGGAATTGAATGCAATCATATATGTCTATTCCATCGTTATAGATGTGTATATATGATTTTGTCGCCCTTGTTGGTGTAACACTTTTGGTGAAGGATTAGAAGATCCATACCCTATATCATTCTCCATCCTAACCCTTGGTTTTACTCGAATAGGGGAATTGAATGCAATCATATATGTCTATTCCATCGTTATGGATACGTATATATGGTTTGTCGCCCTTATTGGTGTAACACTTTTGGTGAAGATTGCAGGATGATCCACCTAGTTTAAACCAGTATGTGTTACCCATGTTGCCTTTGAAAGCCATTTAGACCCTAACTCTAGTTGGTGGAGATTTGTGTACTTTCCAAGCTTATGATAGAATACATGCTATGACATTGCTATTCAGCGATCATCCCAAAAATGAATCACTTAGACTAGTTTGAGAGTTGAGTGATTTTTTATCCCCTTTTCGTGAGGAGTTCGGCTTTGATGTTTTTTAGCATAAGTAAATTATGAATTCATTTCTCTGAGTTAAATTGGGGAAATCTCCTTATAAATTCTTCTAACATGTCTACTTGAGGGCAAGTAGAAGTCAAGTGAGGGGATATTTGATAGCATCAAATATTTAATACTTTTTGGTATCAAATTCCCTATCAAAATGCTTTTAATTATCTCATAAATGCTTGAAAATGATACTTAATTAATTATTTATTGTTTTTAGGAAGAAATCGAGCATTTGTGCAAGAAACATGGATTTGGACACAAAAACGAGCAAATATGGATTTTTAAGACGTTTTACGGCGTAACCATCCCGCAGAGGTTACGCCGTAACATAATTAAGGCAAGAATTGTCATCACAAAGGTTACGCCGTAATCACTTGCACAGTTTATGTCGTAACACATCTCATTATGGAATGATGAGTCATCCGAGTTAGCTTTACAGCGTAACAAGGACATTGAAGTTACACCGTAACATCAATTTTGCCTACGATAAGGAAGCCCACATCATCATGATTACGGCGTAATCACGCACAAAGGTTATGCCATAACAAGTTCGAAAAGTATAAATAGAGCCCTCGTTCTGCATATTCATCATCAACCCTTCTACCACAGCATCAAGGGGCGAACCAAGTTTCCAAAGGTCAAAGAAATCCATCTAAAGTCCAAAGGAGAAATCACTTTACTTACTTTTGTATTTAATCATTCATAAACAAATCCTGTAAGAATTATGAGATTTTGATCAATCAATCCCTCTATTATTTCTTACTGTTCTGTTACTATGAGTGGCTAAGCACCTTTAGTGCTGGCCTAGTTATGTAATTACTAATGTATTGATTAGTGTTTCCTATTTAATTATCATTGTATTAGATATCCTTATAGCTTTTCATAGATCCCTATGTTTTGGCAATATTGAAAGGTAGTTTTGATCCGGTTAGTCCTTTTATTAGGCAAACCGATAAACTTAGGATTACAAAGGTACCTGGATAAGTTGGAATCTATCCTAGTGTAGGAATCGATCCAATCACCGCCTTAATTACCCTAAATACTTAATAAAGCACACTAACTCTTTCAGAGAGGGTTAATAATCTACTTAGGTTATAGACGAGTATTTTGGATGGTTAGTACTTAATAGCTACAGCTAGGATACCTTAACATCGAGACTTTCAAGCAATTGGGATACATGGAAGTATAGGACAGACCTCGAATATCAATTCGGATCTGTTAATATTAGAACACTAATAAAACGATACTTAGACTTTGCACTAGGAAGCATGTCATATACAATAGTAATGAAGTAACTAGGTTAGCACGCTTTTCTCTCTATAGTCTTCTTCTTAATTTACTTTTTCGCATTTACTTCCTATCTTAATTCTCAAAACTATTTCAAAACCATTTTCAAACCTGTAACATATTAAATTATAACTAATCTAAACTTAGTTCTTGGAACGACCTCGAATTTATCAATCCTACACTACACACGACCGGGTTCTCTGCCCGTTAGTGTGTTGTAGACTATAGGTGAAACGAGTTTTTATAAATTTAAAACTTGTTAAATTATTTCTTTAAAAGAAAATACGCATCAAGTCTCAAGAGCGAAAAGTGCTTTATACTTCTACCCACATGTGCAAAACACTTTCGTTTATCGATGCATGTGTAAAGGGGGAGTTTTCCAAAAGATGAAACTCTCAAAGTGTTAAACGTTTTGATTTCTATCAAACACTTTGATTGATTTTTCAATGATTTTATGGTTACGATCTTATACCCAATAACCTATTAATTCACGATGATTCTGAAGTCATAAGGTGGTAAGGTTAGGTATTAGTCCTATGATACAACCAGAACTCGAGGGATCTACCCAAGGACAATCCATAGTTAGAAATAGCAGCCTTAGGTATGATTTGGAGAAGAATGAAAAACAGGAATAATGCCGACTAAGACTGAGCTAACACTGGAACAATCACAACAAGGTGTTAGTAATGACGTCTTGGTAAGCTTTGAAGGGGTTGAAGAATGAAAAAAAATTGTAAGGATAAAGGGTCTAAAGAAAGAAGCCCTTCATACAACTTTAGGCAGAAACCGGGTCAATACATATGCTATCAGTTTTCACAAAGATGAATTCTTGTATTGAAGACAAGACATCATGGACCCAGTGATCCACTGCACAACCCTTCCCAACCCTTAAAGTTTCTCTCAAAAGATACTTGTCTCATTTGTCACGGAGATCAACATGAATTCTATTGACTTTCTCACTCCGAGTTACTTGATATTGAAAAGGTGACAGTCTGCTCAAGCCTCCGATTACTAAAACCAAAACGCACAAATAGATTCTAGAGCTAAGAGATCAATATATAAATCTCATTAGGACATATTTCATAATAAATATTTATTTTTCAACATCTGGAACACAAGTGATAACAAAGAGTCCTACACATTATCCTTGTGATTTTGCCAGAACATTCAGAGTGATACTCTTAAGTATTCACAGTGACGAATGAAAATCCTTCCAGTGTCATCATCAAACAGCACTACGGTAGGTGACTTGCGAGATTCTATATGAATCAAACTTGTGATAACTGGATATCGATTTTGGTCCAGTAAATGAATTGACGACTCAATCAGTAAGATAGTAACTAACTGATTCACTCTTACCGTGCTATCTCCTTTGAGACATTCTGGTAATGAGAACAAGCAAGTACGGTGAATCTAATGCATCTACGTTAGAGAATCTAACACTTTTAGCTGGAAACCCTGTCAAGAAGGTTCTTTGAACCTATATGATCACATGTATAATATTTATACTTAAAATGGGGAACCGGTGGTTATCGCAACCTAAAATAGACGAATGACAAAGACATATCGTCCATATCTATTGTTTATTACTAACCTAAACATGCAGGACAAGTTGATGGCGTAACTACCATATTCCAGCTTAGTCAGATTCATTACCACATGCTCATGCTCGATCAACAAATATAAAGACATGATGAAAGCTCAAGTACATGTTACTAAAGTATTCCGCAAACTCTGATATTCAAGATCTTCCTAAAGATATCAAAATTATCAAGACAAAGATTGTCAAGGGAGATTGTTATCAAGCTTTTAAAAGTATAAGCATGTTGGTCAAGACATGTAACACCCCCATTTTTACAATATAGCAGCGGAAGCTAATTTGGGGTATTACTTCATGGATACAACAATCATAATCATAGAAAACGACCTAAAAGAGACGTTTATTCAAAAGATATGTTATCATTCATTTCAAATCAGAGTTTTACAAAGGCAGGTCCCAAAATCTAGAAACATAAAATGTGAATGATAACAAGTTTTAGCCATCTTCATGTCCATGCCACTCCGTGCCGTATATTGCTCAATAACCTGAGATAAACATGCTAAAAAGTCAACACAAAGGTTGAGTGAAATTCATAGGTTTGATAAATAGTTTGAATACAAGTCATAGTGTAATAATTGTACAACACAATTATTATGAAAATGGTATTGTTATGATCTTGGGTCACGTTATTATATACCCGTTATTTGTAATAATTGCAACGAATGCAATTATCATAGTAACCGTGTATTACTGCGTTATTGTCTTGTTTGGTCTGTTTGGTCATGTCTTGTATAGTATAGTCTGGTCTAAGCTCATGGCACACAAACTGACTAGTGTATATATATACCCAAAATGATGTGATATATATATAGAGATAATGGCCCTCGGTGTAGGTAATGATATCCTCTGGAGAATTTTAATATAGTGTGTTTGGTAACCTATCCAGCTAACACAAACCGGATCGTCAATCCGATAAATCTATCACAATATTTGCGTTCACCTGAAAGGATTATAGTCCATGATAATGAGGGACTTTTGGCATAATGTAACTTAGACAGTAGCTGTAATAGTGTATCAGGATAGCATATAACTTGTAAAAAACTTGTATTCCTGGTTTAAGCATGTATAAGTCTTTGAAAAGTAATCACTTGTATAAGATAAACGAGTATGTAAAAGAGTTTGTAACGAAGCATGTATCCCCCTCACGGGTTTATAAAATATGTAAAATAAGTAAAGGCGAGGTTATGAACTTCACCTGATAGGTAGATTGCATTAAATTATTTCATAATGACAAGCTGATGACTTATCACATCTTAACGGAATGTTGATATAGCAAAATGATATTAAACAGCCATGTCACGTAACTTGAGTAAATATGTCGAGTCTTAGGAAGATTGTATTTTGAACTTTTATTTTTAAGTAGTTATGGTTGATTGAAGAGTTTGGATTTTTTGTATCACGTTGGGCATATTAATTCAGAAGTCATTCAGTAAACGTTTGAGGAGCTAGGGCACTTTAAATCGTAAACCCAACAACTCAGTCAGAACGTAATACCAAGATGAAACCCCTTAATATGAAGCTCCCTAGTATTGTGATATGATATAATTGGTTTTAAGTATTTTGATCAATATCTGGAAATGTTAAGCACGAGAAGCGTTAATTAAAGTTATGTCTTGTAAGGTTTTAAACATGTTTTTATACTTTTTCAAAATGTTACATTTTAGACCCTGGGGTTTGAAAAGTGGCAGAATTTACCCTTGGAGTTTGTACTTTTACGACTTTGGTCCTTCAACATTAAAAGATATACCAAGTAAACCTTGTACTTTTGAATAATTGACCTAATAGACCATTATAGTTTTAACTTGATAAATTGAAATATCAGCATTCTAGTTATTAATGTTAGGAAAGTTACGTTACCTTGCATGGATTAATATTACATAACATGCCAAATGCCATGCAGATTATTTTAACAATTTCATAGACATTTAAAAGTTATAATTAAACTAAAATATAAAGATTTAAGCAACGGAAAGTTTATGAATAACGATTCGTTAAGTAGGAAAGCAAAACGGGTCATTTAGGTTTCAAAAGTACGCGTGGTTTTAAGTTCAAATTCTTATTATCGATAAATTGTTATTTTAACATTAGTTAAGCATGCTAGGATAGATTAGAACAATATTTAATCATGATAACATTTAGTTTTTAAGGAAAAACGATAAAATTAGGGTTTCGGGTGTTCGGTTTTGGATCAAATGGAAAATGAGCGTGAATTTAAGTATGAAACTTTAACAAGTGGGGGGGAAATGTAATATTTAGGATTCATATGAACATTATAAGGGTGATGTAGTTAGTAGAAGTAGTAACATTCAAAACCTGAGGTTTGACGCTTTAAGGAGCTAAAATGGTGTGAAATGGGTATTTATCGTGTAGTATTTCTACTCGTACGCCTTGTATCTTGTTCCCGAGGCTTCAAATCTTCAAAGCTTCACTTGCTTGATCTTCTTATATGATCCTAGGATCATATGGAGCAGAGAATGTTTGCTCAATTGGGTTATAGAAAGAAGAAGTGGGGGATGAGTTAGAATGAAGTATATGTGCTCTATTTACTAGTGTTAGCAAACACTTAGAGGCAAGAAACTTTGATAAACCAGGTTAAGGACAATGGGGTGTGATGTGGAGAGGCTAGGGTGAGTATGGAACGTAGAATTCAAGGTGGAGGTTAGGTTCTTGACGTTTAGGGTGTTTGGTTTGATTTTTACATGGGTGTTTTTGGACAGCCACATGTCTCTGGTAAAGTGGTGCCAATTACAAACCGTATCGTTGAAGATCAAACCACCGGTCATTGTTAGATATTTGAGTCCTTACAACGTTTAGTTTTACATATTTGAGGGTTACTATAGAAAATATTAGAGATAATAGCCATTTACTACAGGTGTGCACAATCTGCGTACCTTTGCCATTTCGGCTTATATAATTCATCCGAAGTCGAAGCGGGGGTTGATTCCACCAGAGAAAATGATCACAAGGTATAAAACATAGGGCTCAACTAGTGTGTTCACTTAATATCCAGGATCTATTGATATTTCTCAGATCCTATGTTTTATAGACTGATCCGATTCTGAACTAGGGCCTAGTTTTAGGTTTTAGGGTTAAAACTAGATTAGGGTTTTCTGGGTTTAATTCTTGAATATTATTGTTGAAATGATAAAATGATGATATGATATGATTGTTAATCTTGTAATTTAAGTTATTACAACTTATTTGAGTGTTGGTTTGGGGTTATGATGGATAAAAACCAAGAAACGGGTCATGGTTTAGTCTTTTGCTCGGGTTAGGGTTTCTGACTTTTGAATTAGGGTTTTAAGAGTAAAAATGTGTATGAAAGTTTATGAATAGAATAATTAGGGTTTACACATTGTATATTGAGTGTAGTAGCTTGTACACAAGTGATGGTGAAGAAATTAGAATGATAACGGAGGTAAAACGGCTATTTTAGAGATCATGCTTAATGAATTATACATTGTGCTTTTAAAACTTGTACTTGACTTGGAGGGAGTTTATATTTCAATTGAAATGTTATATTACTTGTATATATGCTTTAGTAGCTTGTACATTCACTTTAGATATTAACCCTTCATGGAATTAGGGTTTAGAGGTATACGATAACGGTTTAAAGCCCGTTTTGATATAACGTTGCGAATGGTACATTATAGGAATAATGTACTTTGTAATAAGGATATGATGATATTGACTTGACATGTTATGATGTTTGCTTGACATATATAAAGACAGGATTGCCATAGATAGGTTGCGTGAGCTCGTCTACTTTAGTTATGCAAGTTATCTTGCATATTGAGATATTAGCAATGCAAGTAATGTAATAAAGCGAAAAATTTCCCCGCATAATTGTGATAATAGTAAAATAAGTTTTGCATTTGATGAAAATTCTTGGGTTGTTATAAGACACAAGATCGCAAGGTGGCAAAGATCTCAAGGAGAAAGATTTAAAGATCTCAGACTCGAAGACAAAGTCAAACGACAATGACAAAGGCTCAAGATCAAAGATCACACAGCATGACAGAACAAGCCTACAACAACGATAAAGACCAAGTCAAAGATAAAGAATTCAAAGACCTCGCTTTGAGGGAGATTGTTAGCCTCAAAATATTGAGTTAAACATGGAATCTTGGTCTTTCGTTAATATATATTGTAATAGGCTAGTTACGAGAATCAGGCTTATTTATTAGTCTAATATTGTACGTGTTATGGGCTTAAGCCCAAAGGAACCCGAGCCCGGCCTAAGAAACCAAACCACACGGCCCATTAAGCCTTACATAGGTCGGCCTTGTTATGGGTATAAATACCCTTCTTCAAGATGGATAAGGTGTTGGTTGTCTCATTTGTAACGCACACACTTATGTGATAATCCACCACTCTTTATTTCTCTCTTATTTCTTTCTCTCTCTCTCTCTACTGTCTCCCTATTTTTCTTATCATTCTTCTATCTCTTTTCTTGTATTCATATCATGGAAGTGAAGTGATTATTGGTTCCTACATAAGTAAATATTAAGTATGGACCGCAAGATTTTAAAGTGTATGACTATTGTAACACATAAAATATCACGAAAAGTAATTCGGATTGCGCTAAGCTCATGATACCGAAGCTAAACAAAGTTATGTATGCAAATAAATGCAAAGTAAGTTGCCTGAGTAGGTGTCCAACCCGAGACCACCTAAAGTTCCGACATGGTATATATCCGTCTGATCGGTACCTCCAATACAAGTAAGCGGTACTTACCCAGACGTGAATGTCAATCCTAATAGATCTATTTATAACACATGTGCCTACCAAGTAATTAAAAGTTCATGATAGTGGGCATAGTGGCTTATCGGTACTTATACTAATCTGTAATCATTAAAAAGGTACTTGCGTCCAAATGTAAAACAAGCAATGTCTCTCACCTTGAGATTTATTAAAATAGTTATAAAACAAGTTAAAGTGGGGCTACAAACTCACCTTAAGCAATGTGGTGAATCAAAATAATCAACAAGTGATGACACGCGACGGTTACAAAATGCGACTTAATTATTTACGAGTCGCTTTAAGCGTATGCAAATGAAATGAAATGATGTGTATGTGTTTTATAAACTTTATATCCCCAATACACGTTTACGTTTGAGTTTTATAACTCAAAACAGAGTTTACGCCGAAGTTCGTTAATTATTTTTAGGTTTTTATACTTTACAAAAATCAACAAGTTCCCAACTTTGACAACTCGTAGCTCGCTCGTTTCTCAACATTTTTGCCCATACCCAACTAGTATAAAAAGTATTTAGAGAACACTACAACATTGCTTTAATGACATTATACTTTTTTCAGACCCCAAATCACTCAAAAATACCATAAAAGTGGCTAGCTCAACCCATTTAACAAAGCAAGCATGCTGTCAGACTTTTAGATAAACAGCTTTTTCCTAACTTTGAAAGGCCGTAACTTCTTTGCTACTTAACTTCAGGACTCTTTCCTGTATATTTTAAAAACTAGAGTCCGAGGAAAACAAAAAGCTTCTTGTGACATGTTTTACCAATCAAACTCTATACGGCTCAAAAACGAACATGAAGTTGCTACATTAGAAGATATCCGACACTTGGTAAAAATGTGATGTTTTTCTTGGAAAGCACTTATTTAGCCGATTTTAAAAAATATAACTTTTTCGTTTTAAGTCCGATGTTAGCGATTCAAGCGGCCACGCGAATGTAATAACGACTACTATCTATGTCACAAGCACATTGTTGCAATATCCGACATCTCACTATCCAAAACCAGTCCTAAGAACAGCCCATCACACGTATACTATTTCCTAGTTTTTTGCCACTTTTCACCAACAAAACCATCAACTCTATAATAATCCTAATCCCCTCCACCAATATTTACCAAAAACACCTCTAAGAACATACCAAGATATTTACCATCAAGTTTACATTATAAATCAAACATAACATATTATATGAACATAAAACCATATTTATAAACTTTTTACATCTTTTTAAATAATTTTACACAAACAATATATGGTGATATTTTTGAAAGAAGAATATATACATGAATGAAATATGCAAAAAAATAAATGGAAGGAATGAAGATGATGCTTACAAAGTGCAAATGAGATGAGAAGACTGAATCAAGAACAAGAAACTCTAGATCTTGAAAATACCTAAACTTTTATGAAAACCCTAACTTGAAACTCTAGCTTAAATTTTGAACCAACCTTTAAAAACACCTTGTAATGCCTTAAAATAACACCCTTTAACCTTGAACTAGCTTGGAAAATACTTGTAAATTTTATAACACTAACCCTAGTTTCTATTTTTGGCTGAGAGTTATGAGAGAAGAAAAGAGAGAGATATAATTTTTGTGTACTTATGGTATATTTCCATACTTGTGGTATCTTTAAAAATTGTGTGTTCAACACTCCCTTCTTATAAAAAAATTTCAAAAGTCGAAAAATTGTTTATAAGTGGATCAATTTTTGAGGAGGAGCTTTTGAAACTAAGTTTTAATGTTATAGACGCATTCTCACATGTCTACTTTTTGTGTCTAAAACATTTAAAAATATAACTGAAAGATAATGAATGTCAAAAATAGTTTGTTAATACAAATATTCGTGTAAAACGATATTTATATTTTGTTGGTTTATGCTCATGTCATACGGATATTTATACGGCTAGGGATACGTAAGGCTACGGGGTCACACACGTTATACACATAGATATCACTCTATTGGTATATATATAATAATAATATAAGTGTATATTTATTATATATGTATTAATACTCGATTAATGTATATAATAATATAAATGTATATGATGTGTATTTTGCTTTAAGTATATTTTTACCAAGTTTTAAATTTATAAAACTCGATTACCGATACACGCACTAACGGGCAGAGAACCCGGTCGTATATATTGTAGTTGTTTGGTAATTCCGAGGTCGTCCCAAGAGCTAAGGTTAAATAGTTTAAATTGATTATTGTTACGATTGAAAATGGTTTTAAGATTGATTTTAAGAATTACAGAAAAGTAAATGCAATAAAATAAATAGATAGAAGCTATCAGGGAGAAAGGCGTGCTAACCTAACCATTTCATTACCAATGCTATGATTACATTCTCATGTGCAATGTTCAATTATAATTTCTATTAGTGGTTCTAAAGTCGACAGACCTGAATTTTCATTTAAGGTTTGTCATATGCTTACTCTGCGATCCCACATTCCCGTACGATCACACGAGCAGGGCATCCAAGCTTGCAGTGGTTAAACCCTAACTACCCTTAAGACCAATCTATAATCTAAACTGATTATTAACCCCCTCTGAAAGAGTTCCCATGCTTTATAAGTATTGGATGTGACAAAGGCAGTAATCTGTTTAATTCCTACATTAGGGATATATGTCAAGCTACCCTAGTACCTCACTAATCCCAGGTTTAACATGGTAAGTCTAATATCAGGATTAATAAGATCTAAGCCACCCTCTATACTACCAAAACATTGGGATCAATGAAAGGCTATAAGGATATCTAACTTAACCATAATTAAATAGGAAATCATAATCACAACAATAGTAACTACATGGCTAAGCCTGCACTAAGAGTGCTTAGCCGCTCATAGTAACAGCAATGCAAGAATTAATGAATAAAGACATGGATTGAATCATCATAATTCTTACAGAGAATGAAACGAACAATTAAATACAATAAGTATGCCAGTGGCTTCTCCTTTGGACCTTCAAAAGAAATGCTTCGAACCTTAGGGGTTTTGTTCACACCTTAGAACTGTGTGTGAAGTAGTGGTGAGTGATGCTGAATGAGCCGGAGGAGGGCTCTATTTATAGGCTTCAAAAGGTTTATGGCGTAATCCTTATGGGTTGTTACGCCGTAACCTTGCCACGTAAGCATTCAATCTTCTAGGCATAAAAGTAGGTTACGGCATAACCTCGTCGCATATGTTACGCCGTAACGCTGAGGAAGATACATCATCTCTTGTAATTTTTGAATGTTGCGGCGTAATCTTGGAGACACTTTACGCCGTAAAGGGTGTGATGACTCATTTCTTCGTTATAAGATGTTACGGCCTAATCCCTCGGGGGTGTTACGCCGTAAAGTGCCTTGGACTCTTCACTTTAGTGCATTTCTTGTCCAAATCCCTTGTCTTTTGCTAAAATGCTCACTTGGTCCCTGAAAACTAATAATAAACAATTAAGTAACATTTTCATACATTAATAACATATTTGTAAGCATTTTTATATGGAATTTGATATTAAAATGTATTAACTATTTGATGTTATCAATTATCCCCCCACTTGACTTCTACTTGCCCTCAAGTAGAACCGTTTAGAATAATTCTTAAAAAGATTTCCCCAATTTGACTTGAAGAAATGAATTTATAAGTTACTTATGCTAGAAAACATCAGAGCCGAACACCTCACGAAAAGGGGATCAAAAACACTCAACTCTCATTACTAAACTAAGTGTTCAATTTCGGGGTGATCACTCAATTGCACAACCATAGTATGTATTCTATCATAAACTTGGAAAGTACACAAGTCTCCACCAACTAGAATTAGAGTCTAAACAGTCTCCAAGGAAACATGGGTGATATTTGGTTTATTGGGTAATATAAAGTGTAAGGATAGACATGGGATACACTAAAAATGGTTGTTAAGATAAAAACACAAAGTCTAAAGTAAACTAAGGTTGTTATAACTAGCTACTCTCTATCCAAGGTCCAAAAGTCTGAGTTTGAAAACCTGATCTTCAATAATGGGCTACTAGCTCCATTCTTTATACTTGTTGAGATGGCTTGGTGCAATAATGGGCTACTAGCTCTACTTTTTTTTATTTTTTTATTTGCACCATCTTTACATTTTTTTGCACATGGGTGGCTTTTTAGTTGCACCTTCTTTTTTTCTTCATGATAAATATGCAAATGCTACAGGAGTTTATATCTTTAATTATTGCCCTGCAACATCCGATATTATACGCACATCCCCCACTTGAGATGAACAATGTCGAAAGTGGCAATACAGGGGGTCTTTATAGATCATAACTGATTAGTCTTCCACGAATGCATAAAGTTTTCAATTAGTCGAGGGGGATTAAGATTCTTGGTTTCTTGAGTGTTTACTTCATAACATTGCGTGAGGACACGGCAATACCTTAGTATGGGGGATTTTGGTATGTGCTTAATTACACATACCATTTTTCCATTAAAAACGGACTTAAAAGACTAAAAACGTACCAAAAATACATTGTATTTGTATGTTTGCATTTGTATTGTGCAGGAACGAATATTCAAGAAAAGGACAAAAAGAAAGCCAAAAACAAACAAAACCGAGCACGGAATGGAAAAGACAAAGTCAAATCAAAGTCAAAAGTCAACCAAGTGAAGAAAATACAACTTAAGGGACTAAAACTGCCAAACCTCAAGTTGTATTACAAGAGTTAAAAGACAAGGGTTGAAATTGCAAACCGGGCGAAGTTTGTTATAAGAAATGAGGGGCCAAAGCTGCCAACCTCCCCAAACTCCATCTTTCCCGCCCAAACAAAACCCAGGTACAGAGTAGGGATGTCTTCCCATACCTTCTCCCTACAAAACACTCAACACCCTAGAAAAATCATTTCAACCACTCCTCTATTTCTTTCCCCCCAGCTGTATAAGTGCCATGTTGGCAATCCCTAACCACTTTCCAAGTGATTTCGATGGCTGTGATTGACTCCAAAGAAGCACAAAAGAAATTAAAGGCTGGGATTTGTTTTAGAATCACCTCACACAACAAACACACTTGGTTTTTGTCTCTACAAAGAAACACAGAAGAAAGAAGAGAAGAGAGTCCAAGAAACCAAGACCTTAATTCATTTTAGTATAAATAGGACCATTGTAACCCAAGTTAGGAAGTTAGTTTTTAATCTTAGAATATCTTAACTTAATTTTAGTTTTCAAGTCATTTACAGCTTCTACTTTCAGCTTTGTAACACTTTCAAGTTTTAATGCAAATTTGAGGTTTTAAGTCAATTTACAATTCCAAGTGTTAAGTTTCTTAATTGTGTTGTTTTGTGTTCAAAAAGCTCTCAACACAGCTTGTTTATAAGCTGCTTTAATTAAGTAAATTTAAAAAGTTAAGTAGTTAAGAGAAAATCACAAAAATCACTCTCAAATACACCACAGCTTATTTTATGGATGATAAGCCAGTTCTGGATGGGCTTATGGACACTACTAGCTTGTTTTATACAAGCTAGAGCTTGTAGATTCTTGGTTTAGCCCTGTTTTGAGCAAGGGTGTTGTAAGTTATGTTTTTGAGATTTTTAAATGTTTAAAATTCCAATTTTTTTAAATTGTCCCAAGTTCCCTTCCCCTCAACCTGGGCTAAAACTAGTGCCCTAATTGCACATTTGAAAAAGCTTTCCAAATTGACTTTGTTTATATAAGGCAGTTAATTTGTTTAGTAAAAAAAACAGAAAAAAAAAGACAAAGTAGTGAAGAGAAAAATAACAAAAAAATTCACTTCTCAAATACAACCCACCACAAAGAAGCTGTATTTTTTAATGGATGGATAAGCCCGTTTCCCTGGATATGGGCTTATAGGACCCATTACTAAGCCTTTGTTCTATGGACAAGCTAAGATAAGCTTGTAGACAGCTTGTAAAAAGCATAAACCAAGCCCCCCAAGTTTTAAGCAAGGGTTTGTAAGTCCCCCCCTTCCCGTCCTTTTTTTCTCGATTTTTTCTTACTTTTTATTTTGGTTCAGAACCTGCTTAATAAGAGCATATTTTGTTTACTTTAAAATTTGCCTTATTTATGCCCCCTTTAATAATGTAGTTTTTTAGGATGCTTATCCTCCCTTTAGATTTTTTCATATTTTCAAAAAATGATTTTTGTACAACATCTTTCCTAGGTTTTAGCAAACTGGTAGCATGGTTGTAAGCTTAAAACTGTTAAAATTAATTTAGCTTATATTTAAGTAACTTAATCACTGATATTTGAAAATCAGTTAACAAATGAAAAGATCAAACCTTTTAAATTTTTGTCCCCATTTGATAATCCCTGTATTTTTTTTTAGGAGGATAGGGACAAATTTGAAGAAAAATCAAAATCAGCTTGAAATAAAAATTGAACCCCTTTTAATGGAAAAAACTTAAAGAAGGTTTTTTAGAACGAACCCGGAAAAACTAACTATTTTAAACTAGCGGTAACTAAACTTTTAAAAAGCAGCCGGACAAACTGAAACCTTTATTTAAGATATACCGGTAAAAGTTTTCCACACACCAATTTTTGAATCACTCCTACTTTTAAGATAGTTTTATTTTATTTTTTTAAAAGAATTAGGTTATTTAAATTAGGTTAATTGAATTTTTTGAGCATAAGCCCCCTCCATTGGGAAGGATGGAACCTAAAAATTCCTGTTGTTGAAGGATGTTGTTTTAATTAAAAGGAAATTTGAGCTTTATTTTCAGTAAAGCTTTATAATAAGGTCCTAAAAAAGATGGCTTTAAATATTTTCCAATTTAAAATCCCCAAAAATATAAGTACATGGGGTAATTCATATGATGCTATTATTGTGGGGCTTTATTTTGTAGAGGCTATATTTTTAAATAAAAGATTAATCGGGTGGGCTATTAAATAAGGAAAAAAAGGACCTCATAAGTGGAGCCTTTATGAATAATTCCAAAAGCTCACTTTTTCAGTTTTGCTTTATTGGTGGATTTATTTAAGCCCTTATTTTTATAATTATTGCTTAATTTAAAGAAAAAAAAGTTAAGAGTTTTACTACTGTTACTTATTATTTGAAAAGTCAAAACCAAGTTAATTTTATAAGTTTGTGGTATAATTGTGTAATTGAAAAAGCTTTTTTGGAAATCTAGAAATTAAGCCAAACATATAAGCTGTTCCCGCCAAACCAATCCACATCCCTTATTTTTTTAAAATTTTGGAGCCTTATATTTTCGACGTTTTGTAGTGGTCTCCCCCCAAACTACCAAAAACTCAAAAAAGTTTAGCAACTTTTCCCCTATCCCCCCCTGCAACCACAATAGCTTAAATATAGGCTTTTTTTTTGGGAGCTATATAATAATTGTGCAATAATTTTACGCACAAGGTTTTCCCCCCCTTTTTTCAATTAAAAAGTTGCTGTAAAAAAAACAAATGTTGGGAACAACTTTATTCCCCGTGTTTTTGCGTTTTGGCCCTAAAAAAAACGACTGTAATATTTAAAAATCAGCACTATATTTTTTTTGGGGAACTTTTGGGACTAAAACGGGGATTTGGGTGGTTTCCAGGGTAGGGAAAAAAAAGAAATTTATTTTTGGGGTCCTTTATGTGTCACAAATAGTTTCCCTGTTTCCCTCCCCCCCGTATAGCCCATTGATTTATTTAGTCCCCTTGATAGGTCTATTTTTATTTTAATTTTTAGAATAAATTTATTTAGTGTTTAGGTTTAGTTATTTTTTAAATTTAGTTTATAATTAAGCTTTAACCATTAGATAAAAGATTTGGGGGTTTTTAATTTTTGTTAAGAATTTATTCCCCCCTTCTGCAATTTATCCTCTTCCACTTAGTGTTAAAATTTTTTATAAATAAAAATTTAGGTTTTTTTTTATTAGATATAATTTATTTTTTTATTTTTTTTTTTTAGCCCCCTCGGTTTTTTTCGTGCCCGTTTTTAATAAAAGGTTTACTTATAAGTTATAATTATGCTTTTACCGTTTTTTTTTTTTTTTAAGTTATTAAAAAAAATATTTAAATCCGTTTTTTTTTTTGCATATTAAAACCTTAGAGTAGAAAATAGAAAACCAATTCCAAAAACCCCTTTTTGCCCCATATTCAAACATAAAGAATTCAGCAACTGACTGATTAAACCCGTCAAAATTCGAATTTTTTTCCATTCAAATGTTCTCATTGGGAACATAACGACCCGAGAAAATTACGATATTATTTTCGGCTTAAACATAAATATAATTTATTTTTGTGAACCTATTTAAACCAAATTCTTTTATTTTGGTGAACTTTTAACCATTCCTTGTGCAAAGGTAATTGGTTGAGTGTTTGCTTGTATATTATATATATATTATCAACGAACCATCGCACAATTTACGACTATAAAGACTAATGCTGCAAATTGTTTTTCGTAATTTTTAAACTCTTCTCACGTCAAATCGCTTTCCATCATTTTGTTTGTCCCGATGGTTACAAGTGGTAAATATATGTTGGAACAAAAATAATAAAAAAGCAAACCATAACTGGATTTGTGTTCCAGTGATATCATATGACGTGGGAGAATGTCATCAATAAAATAGTTATGATTCCAAGTTTTTATGATTATCCTATATGAGAAATTTGTATTGATACATGGAGATAACTAGTTGTTTTTAAAGTATAAAATAATAAAACAACCCAATTTCTATAATCGAAAAAGTTTAAATAAACATGTTATTAAGTATAATAGTTTAACCAGGCCGCCTCATCGATTTTGTAGAAACTGTAGAGGGGGTGAACACATTTTTATTTAAAAACTTAAATCGTTGTGTACCAAATTATCGATTAAGTTAGACGCAATATAAGAAGTGTGAATAATACATCTATATCCACTAGAGCATGTCATAGCAATATAAACACAATCACAATATTAACTTCTATCTATGACACAATCATCATTCAAAAAATAAATGCAACAATCCACACACATATAGATATAACGCAAATATAAATGTAAGGTGATAAGGTAAATAAAGATGTAAAGCGAAAGGTAAAAGAAAGCGCAAACCGGACACGGAGATTTATAGTGGTTCGGTCACGAAGCTCATCTTCACCCTACTTCACTCCCCGAGTACCCAACTCGAGAGTTACTTCACTAGTGAACAAACTCCTTTCTTTGCGGAGAAAATCTTACAACGTCGCTTACATTATTTTCTGACACTAAGCTAAAAGTCGAGTCCTTCTTCGGGTACAGCCAAACCCGTTATATTTTACGGCCCAACATAACAATCCTTGTGTTTTAAGGCCTAAATACATAAAGCCCGTCGCTTACATTATTTTCTGACATTAAGCTAAATGTCGAGTTCTAATCTTAGCTAGAACCGATCTACCACTCACAATCGTATTTTGAGGACTAAAATACTAACCGCTCACTCGCGTATTTTCTCACTTAAAATTCTAACACGGTTTACCTGATATAACCAATACACAAGTTTGGATGACATGGACTCGATGTATACATCGTGAATGTAACACATGTCACGAATGCACCAACTATAATACATCGTATATATCTTGACGATTACGAGTATTCTTCTCATGCACTTGAAGAGGAAAGATTGGATCACTTGTAAACAAATGTTTAAACGAGTTACATGATCAAAGACTAAACGATATGCAATCTGTTCTAAAACAGAGAAAAACTGTGTGAATAAAGGTGAAAAATATGTGGGAACAATCCACTATTTATAGGCAAAATATGGGAAAAAAAATTCCGGTGCCTTTATCTCCCAAAGGAGGTCCCCTGATCAATAAGGGGGCCGTCCTTTTATAGGACGCTTCTGATTTTGTCCTTTTGTGAGAAAATATTTTCTAGGGCAGGTTTTCTAATTTTGGAGGGAAAATCTGATTTCAAATATATATTTGAATAAAATATTTCTTTTAATTATAAAAATATCTTGTCTAATTATTTTTGTAAAAACATTTTGTTATATTTGTAAGAATGTAAAGTTTAGGACAAAAATTATTTCTTTGATCATCCAACAAGTTTAAAGTTTGTTTGTTTATACCTTTAGTGATTTACGTCGGGTGCAAACTTATATTTGTTGCAGCAGACTTGAGACGTCGAGATTTGTTGACGTATGAATGCATTGATAACTTATGATTACGAGTAACTTGAGCACTTTACGTTATGTG
Source organism: Tanacetum coccineum (assembly GCA_026074375.1). Taxonomy (NCBI): domain Eukaryota; kingdom Viridiplantae; phylum Streptophyta; class Magnoliopsida; order Asterales; family Asteraceae; genus Tanacetum; species Tanacetum coccineum. Next base: position 627 of record BQNB010106317.1, on the reverse strand, counting down.
TTACAAGTTACATGTTTGTCATCACCAAAACACAAAGAGAATGTATAGATTAAATATCGTAATACTTGCACTAACAATCTCCTCTTTTTTTGATGATGACAAAATATGTAAACTGTAACTCATAGTAAAATGTATAAGTTACTTGCTTACACTTCTTCTCCCCTTTTGTCGAAACAAAAAGGTAGACACTCCAAGCCTTTTATACCAATAGGTGAGACTTTTACTACACGTCATTCCCCTTATTGCTACAACTCCTTTCTTGGTAAAAAGTCGAGCTTGCATCATCCCCAGTGAAGTCTTGCTAACTCTACGCTATATACCCAAATACTTTTGAGCTCCCCCTAGCTCACTGCATCCCCATGATTATTACATCCCTTATATATTGACTCTAGCAGATTTATGGATCAAATTTGTTACACGAGCTTAACACATAGCAAGAAGTGTGTAGATGCGTTAACAGTTGCAAGTGTTGTGACTTTAACATTTGCAAATGCACCCCCTTGGTGTATGCTCCCCCACTTTGTATGCTCCCCCTTGTTTGGGGCATCAAGAAATCAAGCTATGAAAGTGTGCTACAAAACAAAGTTAGTAGACAAGTGCACATATATATAATGACCACGATAGCTA
>BQNB010106316.1:5000-17757 GCA_026074375.1 Tanacetum coccineum | reverse complement strand
ATATCATGTATCTGATATACGTGACTATGAGAAATTATAACAAGATGATTTCATTGATTTGTTCATCGATCTCGTGTTTTATGATCTAATAGATGCAACAATCACTTAACATGTTGGGTCTGGTTGAACACTCATGACTCTAAAAATTCCACAAGACCCTTCTCTAAGACTTTTACTATTTTGTATTACTCAAAAATAAAAACACCTGTGTGAATTTTGTAACAGCTTCCACGCCAATGTTGTATTAGGATGGATAGTAGCAAGTTCAACCTCAAATATATATATAAAAGGGTTTGCATTAACTTTAAGAACACACCTCCAAGGACATGTTGATGCACCTATGCCGGTAACAACCATTTCCTTAGGTCATAGGACCCCTAACAAACCCATTACGTACTAATGAAGATGTCATACACCTAAATAAGAAAATTAAAAATATTGAACATTTGGAATTTTAATAACTTCACAACACCCAAAATGAAATTGTAGAACATAATTATAACTTCACCTGAAGCTTACTTCCGCGAACTTCCTCACAATTCTATCGGAGTATCCGTGCACAATTAGTATCTATGCATGAACCATTAGAAAAAAGCCACATAATATGTGCAGATAATCAGCCAAGCAACGACAGTCCAAACATGCATGACCCAAGAACCAGAAAGTAACAAAAAAACTTAAATTAACTAATTAAATGACCGAGACTCGTACACGTAATGAACGAACTTCCAGTTCGGCTCAATATTTTGAGGCTAACACCTTTATTAGCCTGTGGAAAATAACGGGCCCATTTAAAAATATCCCCACTATAATTTACAATTGGACAATAATCCTCGTCCTTCCTTTTATAGGTAAACCCCGAAAGCTGTGTTGTGTTACAATGATATGCCCTTTCCAAAGGTTGCAAAGGGTGGCAACAAATTCGGTCCTTTGGTTGTGGCCCCAATCTAGATGGTTCACCATGCTATAGTTAGCCTCATACCAACCACTATCTTCTAGCAAAGCTAATGTCGTTTTTGAAACTGCAGTTCTTGTATCAACTAAACCCGTCACCATTTCATTCATCAAAAGTCTCTTCTCCCAATATATATGCATACATCTTTCTTTTGTTTACCCATATCTCTTTCATTAATTTTGATAGCAGCTAAAAAACGCATATGCACTACTCTTTACTATTAAAGGAACCAACATAGAAATACATGTGACTATAAATTAAGATTAACCTACACACATGAAACTAAGTTTTAAAATAAGATCAAATTTTGGTGAAGCAACCGTAACAACTAATATATCTTTTATTAGCTAAATACGCTATAAAAGCATATAAATAAATAAATTAAACCCATAATCACATCCTTTTAAACATGTACCCACAAAAATACATCTTAAAATCACCATAAGAAGACAAAAGAAGTCAGAAGCATGCGCATGCCATTTTTAAAACCAAAACACAGTAACCATTTTTTTAAAACCAAAAGAAATGATCCTTGTTGCTTTTAAACACTAAACAAATATACAAATTAAATACATACTAAACACACATGGATTGATATCAGATACGAGAATCAATATGAACATATCAATTTGAGAATACGAATATATGATTTTGAGTACCATAATTTTTGCACATAATTTTTGCCATGAGACAACTAAATGACCTTTCTCCTTTCCCTGGATCCTCATTTAATTCAACCGCCTTATATCGATCTGGTCAAAACATTAGACATAGCAGACCGAATTAATTTCGGTTTGCAGTGGAGTGGGATGGGAATGTTTACCTTTTTGATTAAGAAAAACTTAGATATTTATAATGACGTGGAAGATGTGATGATCATAAAGGCGACTAAAATCCATAGAAAGAATAAAAACGTGTTATTTGTATTTGATAGTAACAAAAAATTCAATGGAGGCTGCTATTATTTCATGAACCCACCTTCAAATGAGTTAACTTAATAAAGTTTCAAACACTGAATAAGATATTCACAAACCTAACATTATACGCCCTCCGCCGTCTTTCAATTCTAGACCAGTGAAATTATTCGGTTTCTTGAAAGAAAGTAATCGGTTCCTTATAATGTTGTATATTCTGTACTCGAGTGTATTTAGAAAATTCTGTAAAAAGAAAGTAACCGGTTCCTTGAACCCTCCCTTCGATCTACGTGGTGGGTTCTTCCCATGGCAGCCATTGAACATGAACACTCTCCACACCTTTCACTTCTCCATTATCGCCACTAATAAACCTTTTAGTCAAAACCTCATATGATCATGGGTCTTTCCCAAATTTAGTTTCAACTTCCTGGTGTACATAATCTACACGGAACACACAAGGCCACTACATACCAAAAAGACAAAATAAGGAACTGTGGAATGCTTTAGTGTTGTGATAAAAGTTAAGAGGAAAGAAATGAACCTGTGACCATGGGTTGGTAGGAGATTGGGTTCATGGGGGCTCGAGAAGAAGCTCAAGGTTTATGATGTTGATACAACCATGTCGTATTGAAGTCCCAATACAATATGTACCCGTGTCACCTCCACCGATCACAACTTCCTTTTTACCCTTTGCAGAGATATATAGTTACCATCTTCAAGTTTGCTATCCAATAAAATATTAGTTTTTTTATGTAGAAATTATGTAGCAAAATGTACTCCAGATAGCTCTCGTCCAGAAACCGGAAGGTCCCTATAATAGAAAAATTAATTGCTTTTAGTCTTTAACCAATAATAGATAACAGAGTGAATGTTAGATTTTTATAAACAGCTTATTGTGTACCTTGGCTTAGTGGACCCCAGTGCTAAGATAACAGAATCATGGTCTACATGATGCTACTCAATGGAGTATGTTGTATCACTTCTGACATTAGCATTAACAACAAAATTCACTCCTTCCTCAGCCATAAGGTCAACCCATCTTTAAACAACATCGATTTTATAAGCCTTCATGTTCGGGACATGTACATCATAAGTCTACCAATACGGTCAGCATACTTAAAGACAGTCATGGTATGGCCCACCCTATTTAGTTGGTCAGCTGTGGCTAAACCAGCAGGACCACTCCCTACAATAATAACTTTTTTCCTGTAATTACATGGAATAGTCAGTCCTGTAACATACTTGAGAATTCAATAAACATAAAGTCAAAGTATAACATACCCTGTTCTCTTGAGGGGAGGTCTAGGAACCATCCATCCTTCATCGAATGCTTTGTCGATGATTGAGCACTCGATGTTTTTAATCGAGACAGGGTTTTCGATTATACCAAGCACACAGGAACCTTCACATGGGACAGGACAGACCCGACCTGTGAACTCCGGGAAGTTATTTGTTTTAAGAAGACGATCAAATACCTCACGCCAACTGTTTTGGTAAAGTAACTCGTTCAATTCAGGAATCTTGTTTCCAATTGGAACAAATTATTTTCATTTATTTCAACATGTAATATGATTGTTTTCAAAAAGTAACATGCTTCTAAAAGAAGAAACTTACCAGCAACAAATTGATGTTGTTTAAGACGAAAGGATACATAAGTTATCCAATTCCCAATACGCCAGCCACCACTAGATACAAGTTACAACACAATTAGAAAAGCAATAAAGATAATAAGCATTCAAAATCAAACTTTAAACACAATACATAGACTTGTATATTACCTTCCGAATTTCATGGTTTCTGTATAAAACTATGCTGGTCCCTTTGGGGCCAACCCATACTTGTGCACGTCTGCATAGACGTCACTCCTTGAACAGAAAAGTCAAATGGAATATGGTACCTACAATATTAACTAACACCACAACTCCATCTGCCCCAACTCCAAAGTTCCTATCACATAGCTTAGCTACTTGCTCTGGTGTAACTTTCGGCTCCATTGAGTCAAGATTATTAATCTATCATCAACAACCACATCTCCATAAACAATACTATATCACAGCCACTATAACCGAGAATTAAGCAGAACCGATGAGCAACTTAAACATTGTTCCTAAATGTGGTTCCTAATTACTTAATCCCTAATGCATGAGTCTTTTTCACACAAATGGTTATTAGTATATATATAGCACCGTACGATAGAAATGAACATATTTTTAAGTTATATGATATGGCTTTCTCATAGCGAGTAGATATATAATTGACAGGTGGTCCATAACTGATTAGTTAAGTCCATAAAACTAAGGATTAGATTCATGCTTTCCTGTTTGTCTATTTCACAATGCCACCAAAAAATATTAAATCATGTAATCAACTGCAATATCACATCAATCCCTTAGTTATATAGTCACTAAACAAATCTCTTACGTTTTTCTTTTTATTTGCTGAGGGATTTTCTATTATTATACGGATTTATGACTATGAAATTGCTTACTATTGTACTTTTTTAACAAATGACACCATTGCTGAGAGATGCATACACATTAGTCCCATGCATTCTTATGTCAATTTAATAGGGATACTTCCAAAAACTAAACTATCGAGGATATAACCAAAATAATTTGGGATAACATGTCACGGAGGCCACTCAAACATTTAACTTTTTTCATTTCTCACAGATAGACCACCAAAGTATGTGTGATTTTGGTATTTCCACATAAAGTTCCATGGCTTCTATCTATGATGAACATGCAATTTGACTTTCTATTGTGACTCCCTTAATTCAACATTTTTATCTACAGTTTGATGTTTAGTCCATAAATTTGAACCATATATATTTACACTGACAATAATCTTCTACTGAATATCCAAAGTCACAAGTCCTAATTCTATTATGTATTTCCACATGAACATATATGAATTGAAAAACTAAACCTAGTCAGGTATAATGGATACATAATGAAATGAGAATATAATACTGGTCCTCTCCATAACTTCACATTCAGATCTTTTATACCTTAAGTAAAATAAACACATCATTCTCCTAAAAGAGACTCAATGCTAACCATGTTTAAGCTTTTGATGTATATATATTCACTCCACTCTTTTCTATATATAACTAAAATATAGCATGTTCTGCATCATACACAACATGTGAATATAAAGGAACAGAAATCAAAGGAACGCGTGTCATTGAGAAATCATGCGAACACTTCATTGGGTTGTTGTTTCATTCATGATTTCCTACTGAAGTGTTTGGGGGAAGCAAAACATAGTTAATCTCTGTCGGGTGTAATTTCTGGGTCGGGTTTTTCTTTAGTGCAAGGATTTTGGTTTATAAGTTTGTACTCTATGAAAGGAGCGGCCTAAATCAACGTTGTTTCATGTGTGAGAACTGATCTGTGGCTTGTTTCCCCTATAGCTTTGAGGGATATGAACACAGTATGTTTCTTAAAAGTACAACTTTGTTTAACTATAGTATCATGATTTGCTGATAAAATGCCAGCAAACAAATTTAACATCGTGTTTAACTTCAATAACATTCGACTATAGCTTCTTACTAATTACCAATAACAATGAAATTGATAATTATCAATAAACAGATTGTACTTTGACAAATATGTTATCAATAAACATATTAATCAACATTTGCAGAACTTAGAAAGAGCAAGAACAATGGAATATACTGTAAAGATGATTTGCATAAACATCATTAGGAGTTCAAAACTCAGATATGGAAAGTTAAGGCGAACACCAGGGCAAAAAAGTAATGATATATAGACTTGTGTCTGATATATTGAAAAGATTAGCATACAAAGCAAGTCGCATACAATAACCTTCATTTCGCAAATAATAAAACTATGTGACAGACATTACGAAATATGCAAACCTTAAGCGGATAAAGCACAACCATAATGCGAGAAAAGGTTTTATCCAACTCGTCTCGTACGTGGGATTCAAGGCTTTCTGAACGTATCATACTACCATCACTGCATAGCACACACAACATAATTAGTCATCCACCAATGAAAACAGCTACACACACATATATATTGACTATCCTGCTTAAAAAATTACAAATGACAACCTTCTAGTGATACCGGGTTTTTATTGATGTGGAAGTGACACCCCTATGCCTCAAGCCACAAGTGTATGCTAAAATATAACAAAACAATAAACTGTGCATATTTAGGGGTCCAACCGCTGTGATAATCTGCTATTAAAATGGATGGGCAAGGATTACTATAGGATTTAGTGCCGCCACAGGTCCTGGTGCCACAACAGAAATTATAAGGTAAATAGGTAATCATACTCGCTAGGCATCAATAAACTCATCCACAACTTGAGGTTCCTTGTAGAGTTCTAGCGTGAACAATCCTTTAGAAGTGTTATAAACCTGCATACACAAAGTATGTCAAACCACGCAACGTAACACAACAATTGAACTAACATAAAGCCAAATGAATAATAATGCATAGTTTTCGCTGACAGAATCTACAATAGACACTTTTGTCTCCCAACAATATCGAACAAAAAAAGGTAAGAGTAAATTAAAAAATGAGATAATTATGTTGAGGAAACCGTAAGATTGACTCACGGAGCAATATGGATAATGTGTACTTTCAGTTAACACACGTATCCACATCACAGATACATTGGTTTACTCATAGATACACCGGAGAATGTGTACTTTTACTTACCAGGATTGCTCAATCATAGATACATTGGTTCGCTTATATAATATTATCTCAATCAATTGACGTTTGCTCAAAAAATCTATTTAGGGTTTTGAGCTAGAGGTTTTCTTGGTTGAAAAGTTAATATTTGGATGGATAAGGAATATATTTGATATATTTTTGAAAAAGAAATGATATCATCATATAATTAAAGAGTATATCTTGATATATTTTTGAAAATCAAAATATGGAGTATATCAAATTTAATTATGGAGTATATCATTATTGTTTTGAATAGTAGAACACAATTGATGGTTTGACTCAGTTGGTAAATTTCGTTTCATCTAAACCATAGGTCATGAGTTCAAACCTTGCAAACGCTTATATTTTTGAAAAAATCCGAAATTTATTGTCATGGGTGTGCCATGTCATTGTTGAGGTGACGTCCAGTCACTAAATCATATTTATACACTCATAGTTAGCCCTATATATATATATATATATATATACAAGGGTTATGCAAATGACTTTTAGACCTCCAACCTTTGCTCTTAAATCAATATCCTATGGTGCATGTCAACCATGAACAACCTCAACTAGACTCGTGTGATTTGGACTTTGAAAAATGTCATGCAAAAATCCTAGGCTTGTTTTGTTTTCGACATAAGTGTCCTCTTATTAAACTCGCAATTACTTTTTCTATTAGGTGACCTCTAGCCTCTTTGATGCTCTTAATATTTCGTAGGGTGTTTTATTAGTAATTTTTCTAATATAAACCCTATTAAAAGTATACGTAGCCATATCTAATGCATGACACTAAAACTTTTGTGGAATGAATTGCTCGCCTAACATAGCACAACTCATCTTTCTTAACGTACGATGTGTTCTTTCAACAATCTCACTCGATTGAGAAGTGAACGGGCCCGACAGCTTATACAACATTCCATGTTGTTCACAGAAACTCTCAAATTGCAATTTATCAAATTCACAACAATGATTAGTTTCAACTGAGACTATAGATTAATCATGTAGATTTTCAAGTTTCTTACACAATATTTTAAACTTCTCTAATGGGTCATCCTTAGACTTAAGAAACACTACCCAAGTGTAATTTGAGTGATTATCAACGATCGTTAAAGTGTAGAAGTTGTGATGTAGGCTAAAAAACAAACACACGAATTGAATCTGTTGATTCCGACGGATACCAGAAATAATCTTCTAATTATCGTTGATTCAAAAGGAATACCGATAGTTAGGCAAAATTCTTAGCAAAAACTGCCAAAAATAGACTTTTCATATATTTTGGAATTGAATAGCCATGATCATAGTACAGTTCTTAAATAAGTATATGAAACTGAAATGGGCCTCAAAAGATAAATGGGCCAAAAACTATGCTAAAAACAAGTCAAAAAAACCCGAAAAACACAAAAATGCAAATAACTCCTAAAATATAGTGTTTCAAGGCTCAAAATTTCCGTAACCCAACTACGTTCGGTAACAACGTCATTCTTCTCGTTCAAAGCTTCGAATCAGCTGGTCCTGGGCTTCAAATAGAGTCTTTGAGCCCAAGTTATGCCCCTTTGAATAAAGGCCTTTTTTCATACGATCCTGGGCCTCTAGAAACAAAAGGGCCTGTTCTTCAACACTTGGGCCTGCATCAAGTTACCTCCATAACTTTGAATGGGTGATGGACCAAAAAAATCTAAGTGTAACATCTCTAAAACTCAAGTAATTAACACTTCATTCCTAGTCTTATTATTTTCATTACCTTGACTCCCTAAAGTACAAGTATCACAAAAATGCCTTTCAAAGTTCAACTTTGGTAAGTTCCTTACTAGCTCTTTGGAAACTATGTTTTGAACTATCCTTATACTGGCGTTACCTAGCCTACTATGCTAAAGCGTTGAGTTATCTACCATTGATGTAAGACAAATTTGTTGTTTGAGTTATCTCCTAATTTGCACGTATATAGGACATTTCTCTTTAGGCCTTTCGCAAGTGACTTACCATTTTTCATAATAATACAATCTACTTTAGTAAGCTTAACTATGTAATCATCATTAAATAATTGTCCTACGCTAATCAAGTTAAAAGCTAGACTACTAACATGCTCAACATTGGTAATTGTAATGGAGTCATGAGAAAAATTACATCCACCGATGACCTTTCCCTTTAGGTTGCTCCCAAATACAACATGTCCACCGTCATACTCCTTGTACGAAGTAAACAATCTTTTATTCTCGGTCATGTGCTTAGTGAAACCACTATCCATAATCCAATCATCTGATCGTAGATCACATTTGAGGCAAACCTACAAGCAAATATGAATTCAAGGTCTTGGTACCCATTGTTTCTTGGGTTTGTTGTGGTTAAAATCTAAGTTAACCATTCTTGGGTCTTGAAGTAATGCACATAGTTTACGAAGACCATGCCTCGAGAACGTGGACCAAGGATTATTTTGAAAATCATGTTTGTTTTAAATGTTCGGTCTAACGCTCCGAGGTGTTTTTAGTCTATGATTTAGGTAGGAGTTTTCTCTTCTTTGGAAGGTGTCATGTTGATGTGGCAAAGACCTTTGATTATTATAAAAAATTATTCTTCTCGAAGATTGGTTATTTTGAAAAGAAAGTCTTAGATTATATGAGTTAGAAGGTCTCATATTAGGTGTGGGTAATAAAGGTCCATGGTCGACTCAAGTTCGAGTATATCCAAGTTCATTACGTGAAACCAGATGATATCCTTGTTTGATTGTTTTGAATCTTGTAATGGGTGTTTGGGTACCTTGAGTGTTTTCAAAACGAGTTTGATGAGCAACAAGTTTGACAAATCCATTTATTAAAACACCCTTTTTGATTAGCCCCCTGGCATGTCATATGGTGCATCAGGGGTTGATTTTTATGGATTTTTGTTTTGTCCCTCTTTTACAAAAGTTATTGGTTTCCTTAGACTTATGGAAGTGTTTTTCTCATTTTTTGAAAATCTAAGACCTCCCTTATCTTGGGACAACTTTTAACGACTTAACATATCGTGCATAATACCACTACTCTTCTTAAATTTTAAAAAAATCAAAGTTTTCTCTTGAAGCATAGAAGCGTTACTCTTTAACGACTCAACCTCTTGTGTGAGTACGTCACACGTTTGACAAGGTTCAACCACCTCTTTAGCTTTAGTAAGTTTCTTTACTTCAAGCTCGAGTTCATTAACTTTATTAAATAGTTTTGATTGTTCATTTTCAAGAGAGGGTTTTCTTAAAAGTTTCTCAAAAGGTTAAGTAAAATCTTTGTTTAACTTTAAGAGTTCTTCATTCTCTTTTTTCAAATCATTAATATCTAAATCTTTATTAGAAATAGAATGTTTGGGATGTACCTCTTGAGAGTCGATCGCACTGAGACATGTTGCGTCCTTTAGCAGTTTGTCGCCTTCTTCGCTATCTGTGACAATTGACAATTTTAGGATTTATATTTATATATAAACTTAAAATATTTTACTTTGAACGTATATGTGCTTGAATGAACCTAAAACCGGGAAGTGATCCCGCAAACTGTGAAAAACGTCTTTGGACGCACATCGGCTTTAGACTAAGCTTAGTCTACTTATAACAAGTATATTATCATCATAATAAGCACGCTTTGCAATTCATATGCATACGATTTTAAAACTTTTGCGTAAGTCATTTAAACTTGCATGATTTTGCATGCATGCATACACAAATTACCCAACATTTCACCATATTTCTTATATATACATACATACACTTAAAAACTTTCAAATTTTAAATATCCCTCACCATTTAACTAGCCAAAACAACTCCCATACCTAACACCTACTAAAGAGGAAAGCCCAACACCTTTATTCTATTTGTGTTACCCATTTCACCTTAAACTCTCTTAAACTCAAACCAAGAACAAGAAACAAGCCAAGTCTCATCACATTGTGTCTCCCCCTTCCTAGCCTTTCATTTGAATGTCCAAGACCAGCTCCCCCTCCCCATGCACACTCAAGTCCCATTTTAAGAATTCTAATCACTATTTGCTACCAAAGGTGCTTTAAACCTTTCCTTTTCTTTTACTATATATAGAAACTACCTAACACTCATTCAGTACACTTAAAACTTCCACATACACCATATCTCAGATCATTTAGTGTTCAAAAATGGTATTTAAAGCTTGGTTAAGAGTTGTTCAATAATTATTTAGTTATGGGTATAAACACAAGGGTTTTAGAAGTAAAAACTAGGGTTTCTTAGTTTTTTGGGTTAATCTTGCATCATTAAGCATCCATCTTCATCCATGTTTGTAAGTATCACTATTTTTATAATTTCATCTATTATATACATCTCATACATGAATTATAACTTCTTAGTGTGCTTGTGTATTAGTGAAACTTGTTAAAAAGCTTGAATTATATACTCTAGAATTGAGCAGATTTTTTGGTTGAATTTATCACTTGTAACGACCACTTTAGAGGAACCCATGAGTAAACCTCTTTTCAAATAACATAATATAATGTGTTAGCTAAGTTTTTTTGGAGTTGCCCCAAAATATTTGGGTTCGTTTTCATTTTCAAATGATATTTACAAGATTAGTGTGCAAAATTGAGTTCTGGACTTTGAACAGAATTATGACCACTTTGGAATAGAATGGATTTTTGATCCAGTTGAGACTTTGGTATAGGACATCTTAACTTAAACTTAGAAAATTGGATCAACCCGAGAGGATAAAAATTGAGTGAGTTATGACTTAAACAAGTTCAGCCAAGTTTTCTGCTTTATGGACAGCAAGACCTTTGTGTCTTCTAGACCACTTTTGGACCCATTAAACTTTGAATCAATTTACAAAACTTATATTTTTGGAAAGATAACTAGAAAAAAAAATTCAAACTAGGCTTTTGAAACGTATTAATACAGTAGAAAACGAGAGAGATACGATCCCGTGAAGTTAAGAAAACCCTATTTCCAGCCAACTTTTTTAGTAACATCTATTTTATATAATAAAACAAGCTTTTTTACAAGCCTCCTAATGCAGGTGCATAAAAAAAGCTAACATGTCGCGCTCACATTAACCCTTATGTTTGTAAAGTAAAATACACTATAACAACATACACATTCAACTACAAAGAAAGTTTTCAATATGCAGTTTCAATGACATTTAATGTCATAAAAACATTTCTAAAAATTAATTTCATTTATGTATAGTCATTAAGACACCCTAATCAGTTACATATACATCACAATTCAAAAACCCTTATACTAAAAAACTAATTCATTTGATTCCATATATCATATCTTCAAAATCAAAAATCAAAACAAAACCATGCTCTTCAATGCTCTTCTTCATAATTGTTCTTAAGCCAGAGTCAATTCACCAATCAATTATGAAAATTAGTTTCACGTCATATATGGTATTACAATCCCCTAAACTTCTTCCTTGTGATTCTTACTTTACACTTAATTTTTTTCAATCATCATCCATCACACACCGATTAATCAATCAAGCAAAAAATATTGATTACGTCAATCTACCAGTAATTAGTTTGGTGTCAACATTGACGAATTGATAACTATCCATTTAATTTTAATATTTAGGATTTCGAATTATTAATTGCAAATTACAGTTAATTTGTTATAATTTATTTGTGTTTAATGAGAACCTTCAAAAAATGGGGTTCATGTGTTCTGCGAATTTGGTTGTTTTAATCTATGAATTAGTTTCGATTCAAATTAATTGTATGAGTTACTTTTTTTGCAAATTAATTGGGTGAAATCACATTCATGTGTTCTGCGGATTTGGTTGTTTTAATCTTTTTGTGTAGCGGATATATGTTTGATGTATGTTTGGTGTTTTCTCATCGTGCAGGGTGAAGATGATATTGCTTTATGTACTCTCTAGGATCTGGCAATGTTGTTTATACTTGAAGAACATGAGAAAGGTTCAAACTGATTTTTAACAACCCTTAGTTATTAAATAGAAATTATTTGTGTACTATCGATTTTTACATGGTAATCATAAATTTCATCCCGTTTCTGAGTATATTTGCTATGGCATTGCAGTGTTCAATACAATTGTTGGCTTTACCTTTTTACCTTTTTAATGTTGTAGACATGTCTTATATTGATGAAATTATCAAGGCGTATAATTTTTTTTGTTGAAGGATGTCGAGGTTCACTCTAACAGGTTTGCAGAAAAATCCTGTTATGTCGTCTTAAGTGACATGTTTCT
>BQNB010106315.1:0-23415 GCA_026074375.1 Tanacetum coccineum | reverse complement strand
ACTTGACATATCTAGCAATGACGGTTTTGCTATCACTTGAAGGAGTTACGTTATTGTGCTCAGTGTCTCATTTTATAGGATAAATGAGGGTTTTGTCAAGAGGTTGCGGTCTACTTATATTTCACAGATTTATTTATAAGTGCGACGTCACGTGGATAGTGCAAGTCATAAGACACAAGTTTGGGAGATTCTACTTCTTTATCAAATTCTTTATACTCAGTTTTCTTCATCAGTGATCACTACATAGAGCCTATAGAGTTCAAGATTTAAGAGATGGTAAACATATGGGTTTTAGGGGAAGCTTATTGATTAAATGTTTAACCATCTACATGCACCACTTGAGGGGAAGTGTTTCGTTACTACTGCTAGTCATTTATTACTACTGTCAGTTTAAATTTCTACTACTTGAGTTCATTATTTGTATTGAGCTTTGTGGAGGGTAATTTAAGTATTAGAAGGCTGGATTGGTAGTATGGTATATGATTTATAGTTGTCATGATCCAAGTTGCTTATCTACAGAAGACCCCTATTAGATGATTACAAAAAGGTGATGTGCAGGTTTTCTTCAACTCTTTTGGTTTTTAGTTGGGTATTCTCTACAAAGCAAGGCTTTTAGAGTATACAATTTAGAAACCAAAAGAGTTGAAGAAAACCTGCACATCACCTTTTTAGAGAACAAACCAAATGTTGCAGGGAAAGGACCAACTTGGCTTTTTGATCTTGATTATTTAACTGATTCTATGAATTATCATCCTGTTAGATCAGAGAATCAAGCTAACATACATGCAGGTCAACAAGAAGCTAATCACAATGCAGGTACAGAAGACATTATTGATGCAGGGGAGGATGAATCTGCTCAAGACTGCTTTGTACTGCCAATATGGTCTTCTTATTCTTCAACAATCACTCCTGATTTAAAGACAGATGAAAAGAGAGAAGGTCCAAGAGAGGAAGAACAAGCCTTTTTGGATGAACTTGAAAGACTTAAGAGGCAAGAAAAGGAGGCTAATGAGGAAGCTGAAGCTCTCAGGAAGGAGTTTGCACAAGAAACTAAGAACTTGGTTATACAAGCAGGAGCTGCTAAGGCTAGCAGTACTAACATTTTTAGTACTGTTAGCACACCAGCTAAAGCTAGCAGTACTAACCTAGTTAATACTGTTAGCATACCAGTTAGTACTGCCAGTCCTCATGAGGGACTATCTCTTTCTGATCCAACAAATCCTGAACAAGATGATTCAGAAATACCTCCACTTGAGGATATTTATCAAAATTTCACAAACTTGGAAACTGTTGTGAATGTTAGTCCTATTCCCACATCAAGGATTATCTCTTCTCATCCTTCAGCTCTTATACTAGGAGATCCAACCTCAGCAGTTCAAACAAGAAGCAAAGTGAATAAAAGTTCTGGAGCCCATGCTTTTGTTAGCTATGTTCAAAAGCAAAGGAGAAATAATCATAAGGACTTCCAGCATTGTTTATTTGCTTGTTTCCTGTCTCAAAATGAACCCAAGAAGATTTCAGAAGCACTTAAAGATGAAAGTTGGGTTGATGCTATGCAAGAAGAATTGCTGCAGTTCAAGATACAGAAAGTTTGGATACTTGTAGATTTGCCTTATAGGAAGAAGGCTATTGGCACAAAGTGGGTTTATCGAAATAAGATGGATGAGAGAGGAGTTGTTATCAGAAATAAAGCAAGGTTAGTTGCTCAAGGACATAGGCAAGAGGAAGGTATAGACTATGATGAGGTTTTTGCTCCTGTGGCCAGGATTGAAGCCATCAGGATCTTTTTAGCCTTTGCCTCTTACATGGGCTTCATAGTCTATCAAATGGATGTGAAAAGTGCTTTCCTTTATGGCAAAATTGATGAAGAGGTATATGTGTCTCAACCACCAGGTTTTCTAGATCCTAAATATCCTCAGAAGGTCTACAAAGTGGTAAAAGCTCTCTATGGGTTACATCAAGCTCCCAGAGCATGGTATGCTACTTTATCTACTTTATTGTTGAAGAATGGATACAGAAGAGGAACCATCGACAAAACTCTCTTCATAAAGAAGGACAAACATAATATCATACTAGTTCAAGTTTATGTGGATGATATCATCTTTGGATCTACAAAGAAATCTTTGTGTGATGAATTTAAGGCATTAATGAAGAGTAGATTTCAGATGAGTTCTATGTGAGAGCTTACTTTCTTTCTTGGATTACAAGTCAAACATAAAGCATATGGCATTTTTATAAGTCAGGATAAATATGTTGCAGAAATCCTGAAGAAGTTTGACTTTGTCAATGTTAAGACTGCTAGTACATCTATTGAGACTCAGAAGCCTTTAGTCAAGGATGAGGAAGCCAGTGATGTGATCTTTATAGGTCCATCATTGGTTTTTAATGTACTTGACTGCCTCTAGGCCTGATATTATGTTTACAGTCTGTGCTTGTTCTAGGTTTCAGGTCACTCCAAAGTCTTCCCATCTAAGTGGTGCCTTTTTCTAGGTTTCAGTTCATCTCCAAAGTCCCTCACCATTCTTAAGTGCTGTCAATAGAATTTTAGGTATCTAAAGGGCAAACCCAAACACTGTGTCTTGGTAATCCTAGAGTGTCCCATTTGACCTGGAACCCTACCGAGATAGTGACTAAGCTGGAGCAAATCTTTACAGGAAATCCCCCCACAACAGGAGGTTGTTAATTTCTTGCAGGAGACTCTTTCCTTGTCAATGCAAAAGCAGACCATTGTGGCTACTTCTACTACAGAGGCCAACTATGTTGCTGCGCAAGCTGTTGTGGGTCAATTTTTGTGGATTCAAAATCAATGTTAGACTATAGGTTCAATTTCATGAACATAAAGATCTACAGTATAATGAAAGCACCATCTGCATTGTAAAAATCCAGTATCTCATCCAAAACAAAGCATTTGCTATTAGCCACCACTTCATAAGAGATGCTTATGAGAAAAACTTATTCAGGTGCTTTTAATTCACACTGATGACAATTAGCTAATCTACTAAACCAATGCATTGATGTTACAATGTTTCCAGTTCTTGTTGTTTCTAATAGGATGATAAATCCATAAAGATGCATTGGTTAAAGTGAGGCAATAGTGATTGTTTGTATATTTTGTAAGCAGTGTTAAGTATGAAGACAACCATGTTAGATCAAAGATGATGCATTTCAAGAGGTTTGATGGGATTTAGAGGGTCATTGAGAAGAGTTATTGATGGTACTGAAGCACTCCTGTTACCTACATTGTTCATTCTTTGGTTGGAAACAATTAGTACCACCCTGTGAAAGTTAGTACCAGCTAGGCAAAGTTTTGTACTCGATATAGAGACGATTGATGAAAAATACCGCCAGGCACAAAGTGTAAATTGAAACGGTTTCCTTGAAATTAGGTTTCCTAAACCTATATAAACCCATCTCAATTGCACAGTTCCTTACGTAATCACTCTCACATACTTTCGTTTATACAAGCCCTAATATCTCTCTCAACGACGATCACTCTTTAGACTACAATGGCTGTTCTTGAATCATGTCCTAAGCACAATATGGTCGCATATCTAGAGAAGACTGATGGGAATGCCGAGTTTCATGAGATCATTGATTTTCTTACGCGCAGTTCCATTCATCATGCTCTCACTGTAAGTCCAGTTGTTTCTACTACATTTGTTGAACAGTTTTGGACGTCTGCTAAGTCCAAAATAATCAACAATGTTAGGCACATTACTGCCAAAGTAGCTGGCAAGCCTGTGTCTATCTCTGAAGCATCAATAAGAAGTGATCTTCTTTTTGATGATGCTAATGGGATAGACTCACTACCTAATCAGGCTATATTTGATGCTATACAGCTTATGGGGTATGAGGGGGATTTAACAGTGTTAACATTTAACAAAGCTTTGTTTTCACCCCAATGGAGGTTTTTATTTCATACAATGAATCATTGTATTAGTTCAAAAAGCACCTCTTGGGATCAAATTCCTACTAATATTGCCACTGCTGTCATTTGCTTAACATCTAATCAGAAGTATAATTTTTCTAAATTAATTTTTAATGGTATGCTTAGACATTTAGATGCAAATAAGAAGTTTGTCATGTACCCACGTTTTATTTCAATCTTTTTAAATAAAAAACTAGCCAATGTACCTGTACCTTTAGATCATTTTCCTATAAATGCTTTGATAAGTAAAGTCTTTTCTTTCATGGTTAAAAAGGGTAAACATTTCTTAAGGAAAGTCACCCCTTTATTTGCTTCTATGTTGATACAACCAACTGAGGATGAGGGTGCCCTTTCAGAAAGACCATCTGAAGTACAACCTACACCCTCTCCTACTCACACTAGTGAAGTACCTCTTGTGCCACAGACTGAACCATCTCCTACTCATACTAGTGAAGTACTTGTTGAGCCACAGACTGACCCATCCCCTAGACCTTCACCTTCTACTACCATTCATGATTCTATTCCAGAAAGTTCTGGTGGGAATCTTGGAGGTCATTCATTCAGTGATAAATCCCTTTCAGGGAATGAGGGTGCCATGACTCTCCAAAGTGTCTATGATCTTTGTATCTCTTTGTGTACACAGGTTTCAGATCAAGCCAAGGAAATTCAAAAATTGAAGGCACAAATCAAGAAGCTCAAGAAGCAAGCCAAACCTATCATCACACACCACATAGCATGGATAAAGAGTGTCTCCTTACAGCAAAGATTGGCAGGAAAGAGATCCTTAAAGAAAAACTGGATGCAAAAGGAGTATGTATCCAAACAGGGGAAGAAGTCTGCCAAAGGTGAACCTACAGTCCATAAAGATCCACTATTTGATGAGATTCCTGAAGACTCATTGGATTATATGGAGACTAAGTATGCTCAAGATAAGGAGAGGACAAGAGATGTAGTGGATGAAGAGAAGGAGAATGCTGAAGATGTACTTAGTACTGAAGATGTACTTAGTACTGCTCAACAAAAAGTTAGTACTGACAAGGAGAAAGTTAGTACTGACAGACCAATAGTTAGTACTGACGGATCCAAAGTTAGTACCGACAGGCAGAAAGATAGTACCGATGAGCAAAATGAAGGTACTGATGATCAAATTGAAGGTACTGATGAGCAAAGTAAAGGTACTGATGATCATACTGAAGAAGGAAGTGCTACTCAAACTACTCAACCACCTACTTCTACAATATTTGGAGATGATGAAACAATAGCTCAGGTTCTTCTCAACATGAGTCAAGCCAAAGCAGTTTCAAGAGAGAAGGAGAAAGGTGTAGAGTTTAAGGATATTGAAGAAACTGAAAGACCTAGGCCTACTTCAACAAGATCACTTTTGACATTAAAGCCTCTTCCAAAGATTGATCCAAAAGACAAAGGGAAGAAGAAAATAGAAGAGGAGGATGAATCTGAAAGTGAATCTGATGGTATTCCTGAAGCTGAGAAGAAGTTTAAACAGCTTGCAAGTGATGAAGAAATGGCTAGGAAAGTACAAGAAGAGTGGGAAGGTGAAGAAGAAAGAAACAGATTAGCTGAAGAAGAAGCTACAAATGATGCTCTCATAAGAAATTATGATGACATAAAGGCAAGAATTGAGGCTGATAGACTTCTTGCTGAGAAGCTTCAAGAAGAAGAAAGAGAGCAATTTACAATAGAAGAAAGAGCAAAATTCCTTCATGACACAATTGCTGCTCAAAGAAAATTCCTTGCTCAACAAAGATCAGAAGCTATCAGGAACAGACCACCTACAAAGAATCAACTGAGAAATCAAATGATGACCTACTTGAAGCATGTAGGAAACTTTAAGCATTCTGATTTGAAAACCAAGAAGTTTGAGGAAATACAAGCTCTGTATGAAAAGATTAAGAGGTCAGATGAAGATTTCATTTCTATTGGGTCTGCTGAAGATGAAAGACTGATAAAAAAGATGAATGAAAAAGGAATTGATTCCTCTAAGAATGAAATAGTCAAGGAGGAAGATAAAGAAGAAGAAGTACTAAGAAAAGGAAGGTAGGTCATATCAAAATGATTGCAAGGAAAAAGGCAAGAAAACAATCTGATGTTGACAGTGAGGATGAACATAAAAAATGCCTGAAGATTGTTACATTTGAAAGTATCTTAGACAGTGAGATAATGGAGAAGAAATCAGTTATTGCTAGATTGAACAAGGTATCATCACCAGATGGAGATTATCTTGTTATCTACAGAGCCAATGGGAATTTTAGGGCTTTCAACTATCTCATGGAAGTACTTCATATTTTTGATAGGCAAGATCTATTTCATCTGTATGACTTGATAAGAGATCAGTTCTCAGAAGTTACATTAGATGGATTTGAATTGATTCTTTGGGGAGATTTGAAGATTATGATGGAATCCTCAATAGAAGGGAATGAACAAAGTGACTTCTGGAGTGGTCAACAAGATTGGAAGATTGTCACATGGAGGTTGTATGAATCATGTGGAGTCTGCATACTGGAGTTTGAGGATGGAATAGTTATTCATATGTTGGTTGAAAGAAGATATCCTCTATCAAAAGATTTGATGCAAAGGATGCTTGATCTTGGTTTGGAAGTTGAAGAGAAAGTCTGTTGCTCTTGATTTGATAAGGTTTATTAAGCAGCAGATAGATGAAGAATGAGGTTGATGGAATTGAGAAGGGATTGAGTGTTGGCTAACCACCACACAACAAATGGTCATCAGTTCACCATGCTTAACAGGCATAAGAAACTAAACTAGTCCATAAGCAAACGGCTTAGGTAAGACTTCTCAAATCCGTTTATGTTGACAATTTAACAAAAATTGTAGGGTTTTTGTTGATCCCCGTTAACACTTCATATAACACGATCAATCACGATCAAGAACTATTGTAATGAGAAAGAAGGTGAGATTGTTCTAGAGAGAGAAAAGAAGATAGAGAGATTAGAGAATTGAAGAAAAAGATATTTATTAGATGAGAAGAGATATTTTTTCTAAGTGAAAAAATATCTATATAGACCCTATCACATTAAAGTGACGCGCGGGATATTTAACTAGGACCTTGGGCTCGGGTTTTGCTTGGGATTAAACCCGAAACATATACAATATTAGTTTAACTATCGAGCCTGATTCCCGATAATATTCTATTACAACATTAACTAATTAATTGACCGAGACTTAAATACATAATGAACGAACTTCATGTTCGACTCAATATTTTGAGGCTAACAATCTCCCCCGAAGTGAGTTCATTGATGACACTCCTTCCATGAGTTAATGAGATTGCTTTTGTCCGTTAAGCGCATTGGTCTTGGCTTTTCTTGTTCTTTGTTTGTAAACTGTTCCTTCATGCTTGCGGTCCTTTACTTTTGGCCTTTTGTCATTGTCCTTTACGTTTGTGCCATCTTGCGATCTTATGACTTTGACCAACATGCTCATTATATGCATCATCTTGAAAGCTTTATTTTAGAGTTTGCGGAAGTCTTTGTCTTTAAATCTTGAGCTTTCTAGATAGTATGTCTTCGTTGATTGAGCATTTGAATGGATTGGAGGTTATCGTTACAATCGTTTACCTCAGGTTAAACCGTTAGTGATAAATGAGAAAATTGATTTGAAAATCAATCGACGTGTCACTCGTTAAAGTGTTTTTGTAACACATCGAGAGTGTCATGTTTTTATCAAAATTCATCAACCGTCAATTCATTTACTGGACCATCTCGTGATCCAGTTGTCACAATTTTTGATTCCATATAGATCTCGCAAGTCACCTACCAAGAGCTCTTTGATGCTGGCTCAAGCCAGGATTTGCCATCTTTCATTGTGAATACCATTAGTATCACTCGGATGTTCTGGTAAATATCACAATGATATTGCGTAGGACTCTTGATAACAGCTTGTGAACCTGATGATGTTCAACAAGTGTTTGAAAATGGAAGTTCCCTAACAAATTTGATTTTGATCTCTTGCTCCTAGACTCGATTAGTGCATTTGGGTTTTAGTACTCGGTAGGCTGGGAGCATATTTGCCACCTATTCAATATCAACAATCTCCGGAGTGAGATGCAAAAGATAACGTGTGTAATCTTTGTGACAATGAGACAAGTATCGGTTTAGAGAAACCCGAATGGCTAGGAGGGTTGTGCCATTCATCACTGGTTCCATGATGTCGTTTTCATATCAGCAATCAACTTGTGATTCTGACACATATGTATTGACCCGGGTTCTGCCCTTAAGTATTGTGTGGAGGATTTCTTCTCTTTCTTTAGACCCTTTATCCATACATTTCTTTTTCATTCTTCAACGCCTTCAATGCTTACCAGGACGTCATTACTAACACCTTGTTGTGATTGTTCCAGTGTTAGCTCAATCTTAGTCGGCATTATTCCCATATACATTCATCTCCAATCATACCTAAGGACTGCTATTTCTAACTTTGGATTATCCTTGGGTAGATCCTCCGGTTCTGTTGGATCATAGGATTGATTCCTAACCTAACCACCTTATGACTCAAAATCGCGTGAAATTAAATGTTTGTTGGCTATAAGATCGAACATAAAACCTTTTCTTACATGTTTAGCCATTAGGTCGATTAGATCATATTTTAATTTACATTTTCTCCCCTTATTTTAAATAATAAACACTTAGTTTTTGAAATACCTCGTGATTAAAATATGTCTTGAAAATTTTGTGGGAGAAAATAATACAGCTTTAATGGTTTGGAACATTTGATAATGTTTTGAATACATAAGAATTGTCGTGATGATGTATCCAAGAACCAAAACTTGTTTTTTGAAAAACTCCCCCTCAAAAATAGAACCAATTGAGAAATTGTTGTCTTTTGAAAACATTGTGAGGGTTGGAGTGTTGAACACACAATTTTAAAAGATTATGAATTGTCATCGAGAAATTCTTGAAAAATTGTGTTCAATCTTTTGAAAAACCAGATGTTAAGGACTTCTCTTCTAACGTAAGGGTAGCGCACTGTCACGTACACTTATCCTTTTCTGAGCTAAAAACATTGAAGTCCTTGTAAGAACAGCTCAAGACTGAGAAACGTTAATTTTCTCGTTGAGAGGATAAGTTATAAACCTTCTTTTATTTGAAGTCCGGGTTATGTACTGACATTTGCACATAAGCCATTTAGAAAATTAGAAATGACATGTTTTGAAACTATTTGCAAACTCTCGCTCGAACTTCATTTACACACCCGTGTCAATGTTAATCGACATTTCTAAGCACGTAAATATTATCAATTCCAAAAGACATGTCAAGAAGATTCTTTTTGGAAATTTTCTATTTTTCTGATTTTTGTATTTATATATATATATACCTGTTGTCCTCAGCATTCCTATGTGAAGGTGGAATAGTAATTCCAACTCTTATCGTGATGTAGTTGTCTTGACTGCTAGAGGAACAACTTTTGAAACCAGCTTTGAACGTGACGGTTCATTGTTGTGGTCTTGAATTCCGAGTTCTGAACGGTTATGATCAGAAGTCATTCGATGAAGAACGAGGCTTGAACTGCGTTGTTCAAACGTCATTTAAACTTTGAGGAACGGGGCCTAAAGTGTTATTTTCAGCAGACGCCATTTGATGATCATCAGATTAAAATTCCTTGAAGCCCTGTTTTCTGAGATATCTGTCTTTTCCGCAACCAAACTCTGAGTCCTTCCTTTATAGGATTGAACGATGTACTTGTACTTAAGAGAGTACATGCACTGACATCAAGAGCTTGTTCGCTTTCACATTGGTTAGTGATATCTGCATTTGAACCATTTGGGGGTTCACTGTCAACATTTGTTGTGCTAGAGGCGAATGTCTTTCCAGTTGGAACCCATCTAAGAACCACATTTTTGAAAAAAAAAAATAACCTCTACCCGTCGGTTTCCACCTAAGACAAGATCTAGGAGTCATTGTTTTTTTCATGTACGTGAGTCCTTTTTGATTTAAACCTATATCCTTTTAGGATCTATCTTTCTGGTTTCTTTGCAACACGTATTTGCTCTACGGGTTTGTTTCGGGTCGTTGTCTTATTGGATGGAACCTTAGCACGCGAGTTGACTTCTTTCAGGAATTTTGTAACACAAGAATCATGATTTGCATTAAAGACATATTTCTGACATGTCAAACAAACAAAATGTTTGGAGTCAAAAAAATTTCTAGAGTTCCTAGAGTGTTCTTTTGTCTTTTTCTTAGCCTCCTCCAGGTAGTGATTATGAACTATGTCATTTGAGCTATACCTAGATGAGCCATGTACAATCATGTGATGAGGTTTTGCAACACAGGATTCTCTTTCCATAGCCAAATATGTGTAGTGACTGGTTTGACTAAGCGTTATGAAACATCACTTGGAGGCAAACCGTTGGCTTTTGAAAATTCCTATGGTCGTCAGACTTAAAACCAGTCGTTGTCAAACAACTGATTGGTTTCTACGTGGTTGTAAATCCAGTTTCCTTAAGATTGACGATTTTGCAAACTTAGTATTCACACTATTTCCTGTTAATTTCTTTAACTCATTTTTTAATGCTGCAATTGCAAACCCTTTTTCCTGAAGTTGAGTTTTGAATTTATCATTGTTTGCAATCAAAGAAGTTGTGTGTCATATGTTTTCTTAGCTCTCGTTGTCTTGATAGGAAATCAAACATTTCTTTGTAAATGCTTTTCAAAGTCTCATTTTCCTTAAGTAATATAGCCACATAGGTTACTATTCGATTTTATTGTTTCAATTGCATCTATGGTCATTTTTAACCTTGGCCTCATACTTTTTAACATTCAAAAATTGGACCTTGTTGCCACTGATTTTAAAATCATTGTTTTCCATTGTATTCTAAGATTAATACAATGGTGTTTCGGATTTTTGCCAAATCTTTTTGAAACTGTGCAACTGTCTTTTTGAGACATACATTTCCAACCTCGAGAATTGATTTGGAGTTCAGTGTCGTGGTTATCAGTTAATTTAGCAGGCAAAGGACGTGTGTCATAACATTGATCAGCATTCTGGTTAACCTCTCCTTTATTATTGGATTCAGGTTGCTCAGTATGCTGTTTGTCCTGTAGCAAACATTATCCATCAGCAAGTCCATTTGTACCTCAGTCATTGGCTCTTCATCATATATGGGTCTGATGTCCGCATCATTCCTTGATCTGCTGCTTGTATCCGGCTTTTGTGATTCTGTCCCATTGCTTTCAATGATAACTAAACTAGCATCTAATACATCCAGTGCATTACTCGTATCAATCTTTTCCTCTGTTGTCTGGGTTTGTCTTTCATTCACCCTGTTGTCATACTCCATTTTATGCAGTGCTCTTTCATCAATCGACTTTTTGACATATTCCATGAATAGGACCAGCGTCCACGAATTCTCTGGAATATCAAGTGAGTGTATTGGTATATAGTATTGCCGTGTCATTAACAATATATTCCATCATTCAAATAGATCTGTGAGTTTGATGAACATTTGAAACTGTGTCCTCGCGTACTTTAAAAGAAGCTATTATCCAATCTTTGAAATTCGTATGTTATCAAGTGGCTTTTGAAAGTGGATCCATGTTTAGGAACATCGTGCCTGTACAAGTCTCAAAACTCTTGACCAAAGAGTGTTGCAAACGCCGTCCGAATCATTCACGATTCGACTTCCCTTTTAAGTCGTTGTTTGAAAGACGCTTGAGGTGTAAATGAAGTCGTTGAAAAGATACCATGCAACTTTCTTTTTATTCGTCTTGAATTAGTTGCATTTGTTGTTCTTCTGATTCCGAACACGAAGATAAGGTATCTTTCTTTTTAATTTTATCGTGAGTTGAAGTGAAAGTTGTTGGATCTTAAGTGGATATGATGTGATTGAAGTTGTGGTCTTGTATGCAATTCACGTTCACGGGATTTTACACGTCTATGATTAAAACCGATAAATGAATTAACGGGATTTTATGAAATCAATAGACAAACCGTGAATGAATAATCGATTGATGTTAATGTGTGTTTGTTGAATGATTAGTCCTTTTAAGTCCTTTGTTTGTTGTTTGATTTGATGTTTTGTTATGTTTAGACAATGATTAATTGTTAAGTCCAAAATGAAGTTCTTAGTCTTTGAGGTTTGTTGTCTAAGGAAGGTCAATTTATAGCAAGTCTCAACGAAGAATAATTGTCAAATCTCAACCAAGAATGTTTGGGCAAAAGGCAATGTTGAGATTTGGTCAAAAGGCAGTGGTTGAGATTTGGTCAAAAGGCAGTGGTTGAGATTTGGTCAAAAGGCAGTGGTTGAGATTTGGTCAAAAGGCAATGTTGAGATTTGGTCAAAAGGCAGTGTTGAGATTTGGTCAAAAGGCAGTGGTTGAGATTTGGTCAAAACGCAGTGGTTAGATTTGATACCAATTGTAGGATCCCGTTAACACTTCATAACACGAATCAATCACGGATCAAGAACTAGAAATGAGAAAGAGATGTGAGTTGTTCTAGAGAGAGAAAGAAGAGAGAGAGATGAGAGAAAAAGAAAAGATATTATTTAGAAAAATGAGAAGAGATATTTTTCTAAGTGAAAAATATCTATATATACCCCTACAC
Source organism: Tanacetum coccineum (assembly GCA_026074375.1). Lineage (NCBI taxonomy): Eukaryota > Viridiplantae > Streptophyta > Magnoliopsida > Asterales > Asteraceae > Tanacetum > Tanacetum coccineum. Next base: position 10,910 of record BQNB010106315.1, on the reverse strand, counting down.
ATTTAATGTGACGCGCGGGATATTTAACTAGGACTCGGGCTCAGGTTTTGCTTGGGATTAAACCCGAAACATATACAATATTAGTTTAACTATCGAGCCCGATTCCTGATAATATTCTATTACAACATTAACTAATTAATTGACCAAGACTTAAATACATAATGAATTGTAGGATCCCGTTAGCACTTCATATAACACAACACGAATCGAACTAGAAAAGAGATAAAGAAAGTGAGTTGATTTAGAGAGACAAACTAGAGATATTATTTAGAAAAATAAGAAGATAGATATTTTCTAAGTAAAAATATCTATATATACCCCTACACATTTAATGTGACGCGCGGGATATTTAACTAGGACTCGGGCTCGGGTTTTGCTTGGGATTAAACCCGAACCATATACAATATTAGATTAACTATCGAGCCCGATTCCCGATAATATTCTATTACAACATTAACTAATTAATTGACCGAGACTTAAATACATAATGAACGAACTTCATGTTCGACTCAATATTTTGAGGCTAACAGTTTTCAACTCACCTTGCTTTATTGGTGAAGAGTTGGTTAGTCCAAGATCCAACACAGATTCTTGTAAAGACTAATCAAATCCTGTTGATAGCTGAGTAGTTTGCTAAAAACAATATGGTTTATCAATGCACCATGTTATGGCAATGAATCATTGGCTAGTCCAAAAGCAAACGGTATTTGGTAAAGACAAATCAATTCCGTTGATGGTTGACAGTTTACCAAAAACTGTATGGTAATTAACTCACCATGTTTTTAAAATAAAGAGTTAACTATCCCAGAGCAAACGGCTACTGGTAAAGGAACATCAAATCCGTTTATGGCTGGTAGTTTGCCAAAAACTACAAAGCCAACTTAGTTGGATTGTTGCTGAAAAGATGTTGCTGTGTTGCTGAGAAGACAAAGTTGCTACTGAAGATGGATAGTGTTTAAAAGATCAAGAAATGTTAAAGTGTTTGGATACATCCTCTATGAGCTAAAGAAGATAAATCTGAAGAAACATGAAGTTAAAAGAGTTCAACATTCATGTTTAAGGGAGGATTGTTGGGAATTACGTTTTCCTAACTTAGTACCGACAGTATTAATAGTTAGTACTGATAGTTATAGTTAGTACTGACAGTACAAAATGTTAAGTACTGATCAGTTAGTTAGTACCGATAGTAGAAATTAGTTAGTACCATTTAAGAGATATGTATGAGATATTTTAGGAAAAGATATGTATTATCTTTTACGCGTTTTGTAAGCCTGTTAGGGTTTATCCTTGGTCTATAAAAGGATCCCTCTTGGCATAGTTAGATACACGAGCTCAATATATCTCATACAAATCATATCTCATAGTTAGTAATCTGTAATCACTCAAATCAGATTAATAGAAAATATTATTTAGTTTTTCATTGTTCTTCTTAGTACTTGTGTTAAGATTCCGCATTAACACATAGTATTCATAGTCAGTGTTTCTACATAGTCAAACTGTATTTATACATCTTGGCTATCATCCTTTATAGGATGCAGAGATCTATTCAGTTTGGGACTTACAATTAATAAATTGAAAGATTTAACCTCGCTTCAAGTGTTTGACACCCTACTTACCACGAATCTACCACCGACCGGGTACACTGCCTATTAAAGTGTTGTTTTTGGTTAAGTCAACAAAATATAAATTTAAAACTTGAATCATAAAAATATACCCCACACAACGACATATCAAGTTTTTGGCGCCGTTGCCGGGAAGTGAAAATTAATCTTGATTTTTATTTATATTTTGGTTTTTAGCTTTAGATCTAACCCTTTGGATTAGTGTAATTTAGATTAATGTATATTCTTGTATATTTTGTATATTTGTCTTTAATTGTTTGCTTGTATATTTGTGTGTTTAATTTAATTGTTTTTCTCAATACATTGTTCTGGTCGATAGCTGAATACGGCGTATCCACCACCATCGGATACGGCATATCCAACTTTCTGTCCAATACAAGGTATTCATTCAACTAATTAATACGGCGTATCCACTTCCATTGGATACGGCGTATCGATCATCTAGAACAGAATCAGGATCTTGGTTTTCGGGATTTGATTTTCGTGCTAAAATTTTTTTCTATCTTTCTTTAGAGCAAATCTTATTGATTGTTTATCCTTTATTACAGGTAGTGCATGACAAGGAGTTCAACAAACGAACTATTTACACCTTACAAAGAACCTGAACGAGAATTTCGATCATCTAGGAGACACTTCAAGTAACTAAGTCTTGACGAATTAAGATCGCCTAATTTCAATTTATTTTCTAACCAAGAATACTCGAAGGAAGAAGAAGAGGAAGCAATGACGGAAACCATGGAGCAATACATGAGCAAGACCCGAACTGACTATGAATCGGGAGTTGCTAGGCCTAAGATTGTGGAAAAAGATAGTTTTGAACTGAAAGGCCAATTTCTTAAGAAGCTTCGAGAAAACACATTTAGCGGTTCAGATAATGAGGATGCGAACGAACACATTGAGAAAGTTCTTGAAATTGTTGACTTATTCCACGTTCCTAACATCACTGTGGATCAACTAATGCTCCGAGTCTTCCCTATATCCTTAACTGGAGCCGCAAGTCGTTGGCTAAGAAACGAACCAACTGGTTCGATCAAAACTTGGGAGGATCTTAAAACTAAGTTTTTGAACAAATATGGCCCACCTGGTCGAACTACGAAGAAAATGGAGGAAATCAACAACTTTCAGCAAGAACCAGATGAAACCCTTTATCAAGCATGGGAGCGCTTTAAAGAACTCTTGATGAAGTGTCCTGAACACTATTTGACTGAGATGCAGGAGGTAATTTTGTTCTACAATGGGTTGGATGTTCCAACACGACAGATTCTTGACTCAAGAGGTGTCGTTCTAACTAAGACAGCTGCCGATGCTAAAAAGGCCATCCAAGAAATGGCAGAATACTCTCAAAAATAGCACAATGGAACATCTAGAGGAAGAAGTACTAAGACTTTTGACGGACTGGCTGCTATACAAGCACAACTGAACAATCTTGGAAGAGAGATCAAGAAGGTGAATGAAAAAGTTTATGCTGCTCAAGTAGGATGTGAACAATGCAAAGGATCCCATTACACTAAAGATTGCCCACTAAAAGAAGAATGGAAAACCCTAGAATAAGCTTACTACACGCAATTTGGTGGACCTTTTCAAGGTGGGGGATATAGAGCAACAGCTCTAGGATTCTATCAAAGGAACAACGCAAATCCTTCATACCTAGAATGAAGGCAATCAATGGAAGATACCTTGAGCAAATTTATGGGAGAATCAGCAAAAAGACATGAGGAAGACTCTAACTTGATCAAAGAAATCCAAGCTTCAACGGATGCTGCCATAAGGAACCAAGGAGCATCAATTAAAACATTGGAGATTAAAATCGGGCAAATGAGCAAGGTACTACATGTGTGGAGATCGTTATAAGCTCCTAGGATCGAAAACAACAAAGTATGTATATACGCAGCGGAATATAAATAAAGAACAATGTTATTTTTACAAGGTTTACATTCACATACAAGCCCCAATTCTATATGATCAGTATAGAACGGCTACTTAACTGTAACAGGATCAAGAACACCTTGACCTTGAGGCTAAACCACACTAGACGTCTACATCATTAAACACACACATACGTTTTGGTGCACACAATCACACACAAACAATGTCTATGGATCTCTTTATATATAGAGAGTCCATAAGACTTACAAAGGAAATCTAATTGAATTAGGAAACTAAATCTTTTCCTAATCTTTGATCTTTATCTTTTAAGGAGATCTTTTAGAATCCTCCATCTTTTGTAGAATTCCATATTGTCGACTTTGATCCTTTTGTTTCATTCTTTATTCTTTTGAGCAAGTTCTTTTGTATCATCAAATCAATAATTGCCAATAATCTTCCCCTATTTGATGATGACAAAACAAACTGTAAACTGATTCCAGGATGATCCATAGTAGCTTAATCTTCAGCAATCTTCATCTTCAAATCTGATCTTCCATGAATGAAACAATATTCCCCTTAACTTGAGATTTCCTTTGAACTTGTTGAAACTTCTTTAACACAATGAAGTCTTCAACATCTTGTTCCATAATATGCCACCACACATAATAAGTTGCAAATAATATCATCTTTGTAACATCTTCCCCTTTTTGTCATTATCTATTAGGGGACTTGTGAACATATGCAACTTTGATCTTTATAACTACAAACCATATATCACACTTCTAATCCAAGCTTTCCAATGTCTCAAATTACCCTCCATGACGCATAATAAGAATAATGAATTTAAGCAGTAGAAACTTAAACTAGCAGTAGTAATAATGACTTAGCAGTAGTAAGAATCAAAACCTTCCCCTCAAGTGGTGCATGTAACATATACAAATGGTTAAACACTTTATCATATGCTTCCCCTGAAACCAATATGTTAACCATCTCTTGAATATCTTATTCAGTTGGCTCTTTGTAATGACTACTGATGGAGAAAAACTCAGTATTACAAACTTGATGCTGAAGTAGAATAACCCAAACTTGTGTCTTATGTCTTGTACTATCCACGTGACTCCAAACTCATACTGATGATATATAAGTAGACCTCAATCTCTTGACAAAATCCTCATCTAAATGAGACACTGAGCACTACAATGTAACTCCTTTAAGTGATAGCAAAACACACATTGCTAGATTTGACAAGTCTTCGTCAACATCGTTTTAAGCTCAAACAAGTTATCTTTAAAGTCATAATCTAACCAAACTCGACTTTAGGACATGATAAGAACACGCACTTGTGAAAATCTACTTCAACTTCAAATAAGTGATAAACAATTATCCTCGTAACCAATTTTTGCAATAAATCCCAAAAATAAATAGCTTTTTCTGTTTTATCAAAGATCTTTTAATCCAACCGAGATTCAAACTGTGTGTTATCCGTTATCGGACAATGCTAACAAACCTACAATACCACTTCTTGTCCGAGAACGTTCAGAAACTCACAAAACATGTTTCTGTTAAGATTTGAAGCTGTAAATCTTGAACACCCATATGTTAAACGTAAGCAGCAGGTGTATAAGGATTAAAAAGGAAGCAATGATAAGAAAATAACTAATAATCTTGATCGACTTCCCATAATCCAAAGTTAATAAAACCATCACAGCCAAACACGAACTCCTTAGGAATAATTACTAACTCTAAACTTCCACAAATAGATAACAACTAGGGTAAACGAACTGCTTTAACCGTGGCAGTAGGAACCTTTCTAAACCTAGCAGCAGTAACTGCTTTAACCCTAGCTGCAGTAACATTCCTTGATAGCACAAACTTATAATTGGCGGTATTAACAATCAAGACTTTGTAGCACTAACATGAACTAACAGTATTAAGTATACCTTGGTAGAATTAACAAGCATGAGCAGCATTAACCAGCTTCCTTGGTAGCAGTAACGAGTTAACTGGCAGCATTAACATAACATTGACAGCATTAAGTTTAATTAGTATCCTCATTTGCAGGACTAACACGTTATGGCAGCATTAACTCAACAACATTAACTAAAGCTAATCCACCATCACATAACCTTCTATATTGCCAACGATTTGGAAACATACACATTCCAAAACTCAAAACCCTTTTGCTAACCCTTGTCTGCTTTACCCTTGAGGTTGACAACATGCTGCACCTTCTTCTGTCCAAGAACCGAACACAAGAAACCCTTAACTCAACACTTTTGAACGCAAAAACCTACCAGTTCAGGGTCGATAATATGCCGTATCCACTGGACATAACTGTACACTCATGTACAAGACAAGATAAACGACGATTCCATTTCCAAGTCATTTAAATGGTTACTACTGTGATGGAAAGAAGGGGTCATATGGACCACAATTCTCAGAAGCTTACTCTAAAGCTTCACATATCGATGAATCTATACCCCAAAAGGAGAAAGACCCAGGGTGTAACACCCCCAAAAATGTGTCGCAGCGGAAATGTGTCCGGGGGCGTTACTTCATAATACAACAGCACAAGATACAAGAGAACGACCTCTAAATGTGTCATTTGAAAAGTAATCTCGTTGATTTCCTTGAAATTGATCTAACATTTGTCCCATAATTGCATCACAATGAAAAGCTTGAAAACAATACAACGAGATTTGATCATTTGAATGTAGTAGACTCCAATGCATATCAAGTAGGCCAAGCATCTAATTCACCTGAGAAAAACATACTTAAAAGGGTCAGCATAAAGTTGGTGAGTTCATAGATTTTTATAAGTACAAATGTTGTAATCAAAGAGTTGTAAAGTATGCATGACCATTTAAATCCCCAAATAGTCACCAAAACGTATGTATAGTTGGACCACCTTTGTTCAAAGTATGTATTGCCACTTTATTCAAGACAACGCAAATATTCATGTGTGTATAAAACAATGACTACGATTACTCTAAGTTCATGAAACCGATGCACTATGTACCCATAGTAGGTGTCCCCTCCAAGAACACCCGGGCAGAAATGAATATGTACCCCTCGCAGGTGTCCCCTCCAAGAACACCCGGGCATTTACTTGTAGTTATCAGTTCAATCCGCTTAAGCTAATCCGTAATCATTTCTAAAGTAAAGTATGTATTTGTGACCAAATATGAAGTCAAATAATGTATCCCATAGCGAGCTATGTAAATGAGTATGTAAACCAATTTGTAAACGATCATGTAACATGCATAAGTCAATCATGTGAATGAATTTTCAAACAAGCATGTTCTCACCCAAAAAATATATGTAAAACCAGTCAAACATGGGGTTATAAACTCACCTTGATGATGAAGAACGATTGGCAGAAGTGCACATATTAAGCACCACACAAACGGAAACCAGAACGGCTCGACCAAGAAGTTGCGGTTTATCCTAACGACTACGACCCACTAGCCTAGGATAATGTCTTTTGGTTTTTCCGTGATAGATTTTACATCAACCCGTCACTGGAATTTTGATAAAGATTTAGATTTCAAGTTGTAATAGTTTGGTGGTTGGTTAAACAAAATAAATCGAAAAGTAAACGCAAAGTATATGTAATATATTCCGTATATATTACAATAAAAAATGAACAAGTATATCATTCATATCGTGAATTATATAACAAGGACAAACAATCAAAAGATAAATACGAAGTGTAAATAATACGCGACATTAATTATAATATGAAAACAAAAGAAAAAGTACGATAATACCTTACAAGTATTATATAAGAAACGTGAGAAACTAATTAATACAACATAATTCGACACGTGTTCGGAAATCACAATATAAGTTAATAAAGAGTCATTGTTTATAAAAATAACGCACGTTTTATAGTTGAGAATTATGTAAACGATGTTTCAAAGCTTTTACAAAAGTTATGACTTTATCTTCTAGACGGGAATTATAAAATAATATTTTATAACTTAGTATTTCGTTTTCTTGACGGGTTGTAGTTACAATAGTTGTCTCATTTGTAAAAGTATAGTTCTCGTTTGTTTATCTGGTTATTGTATAATTATAAATTAAACAATCCTTAAAAACTACATAACTTAAGTCCATTTTCAATTCAATCCCCGTTGATTCAAATACGCGTGTTTCAATATAAATCGAAAACTAAGCAAAATAATAAATAGCACATTTATTTAACCATTAAACTACCATTAGATCCGGTTTTATATTTATAAAATCTTACGATATATTGATTAGTCGATTCATATAAACCAAACGCACCCTAATGGTTTTCCTGCTCACCCAAACACGCCCTTATGGTTTTCCTGCTCACCCAAACACGCCCTTATGGTTTTCCTGCTCACCAAACACGCCCTTAGTGTGTTCCTACACACCCAAACGCACCCTTAGTGCGAAACTGCTAAACCAAACTCACCCTATGTTGCTTATGTTAACCCAAACGCACCCTCTCGGTGAAACTGTTAACCCAAACGCACCCTATGGCAGTTTAAGAACAACCAAACGCACCCTTATCGCGAATCTGTCAAACCAAACGCACCTTTGTGCGGTTACACAGCCAACCAAACACCCCTTTTGGCAGTTCTACTAAACCAAACGCCCCTTTTGGCAGTTTTGCTAAACCAAACGCACCCTCTCGGTGCTTCACTTAAACCAAACGCATCCTTATGGCGAAACTGTCAAACCAAACGCACCTGTGGTGCAGTTTTCTATAACCAAACGCACCCTTGTTGGGGCTTCTGCTAAACCAACGCACCCTTTGCGGTGGTTGGTGAACGTGGTGGTGATGGTGGAGTTCGGTGGAGGCGGCAGCGGTGGTGGGTGGGTCGTGGAAATGGCAGCGGTGGTGGCGTGGTGATGATGGAGATGGAGGATGATGACGGGGGTGAAGGTGAGGTGGTGGAGGTGATAATAACGGCGGCTGAGCCGCGGTGGGGTAGTAGATCGGAGGTAGATCTACATATTTGTATATTTTTTGGGTGGAGTGGCAGGCGGGGTGGGCGGCGGACGGGTGGCACCGAAGGTTGGCCGGAGATGAGGCTTGGTGGAATGGCCAGAAGTTGAGGAATGGGATGTGTCTATGTGTGTGATCTATAAAAAAATGAAGTAAACCTCATAAACCTTTATATATATATTGATATCATTATATATTATATATATTATATAATATATATATATATATTATATAGTATTATTATATATATATTAAAAGTTATAAAGAAAAGTGACAAGTCACAAGTAGTCTAGGGTTAATTGTGTAAATATTTCCACAGGGACCAAACGTGTAATTTTGTTAAATAATGATTCGGGGCTCGTTTAAGCCACTTAACTGATGAATTAAAACACGAAACTTGCGCCATTGCGTTTCAAATGATTTTTCCCACAAAATTGAGTACTTACTCGACTATTATTTTATAAATTTTTTTATAAAATATATTTAAATGTTTATTATTTATTCGTGTATCACTAATAAATTTTGTCTGAAAAATGAACTTTAACTTGAATCTTTGCGTTTTTAACAAACGTTTCTGAATAAAATGATAAATAATTTATTAAATATTTTCATTTAATAAAATGTGAAAATTAAATATAATTTAATTATTTTGGTGTCGGTACGCGTTGTTCTCAATTCTAAAATTTTACGAGGGTATTTTAGTCATTTTCTGCTCGTTTCCAGGTCTCGGATAAAACTGAAAAGTTGTCCGGAATGTCGTTGTATATCAAATTGCTTTAGAGTCCGAGTCATGAAAACGTGATTTAGTGGGTCGTTTTTGATAAGTCAACTTATGAATAACATATATTTTCTCGTTTTCAAGTCAAATATGTTAAAAATAAATTTGCACATGAGGGATATGTAATAATAAATATGATTTATTATTTAAATATGTTTTGAAAAATTACCGGTTACACGGTAATCGTTTTTATGTGACAATAAAGGATCAAAAGTCAAAAAATTAAGTCGGACCCGAAAAGTCAAAGGGTAAAATAGTCATTTAAAAATTTTGAAAATTGTCGGTTGTTACAGTACCTACCCCTTAAAGAAATCCCGTCCCGGGATTCGATTCTTGTTAACCTACTGTGTGACCAAGAAATGATTTAATAACCAGTTTTTAAACATGGCGTTGATAACTTTAGTCAGCAAAATTAGATGTTTTGACCCTTCTCAATATACCAAAATTTTTGGCTAGGTTTGACCAGGATATTTAATCCATCAAAATAGGTATCTCAAAAAAAAATATCATTCCAGGTCGTATGACTGATATACATGCATTATAAGGAAAGTCTCTTAATAGTGAAAGCGTCGAAGGGAAAAGTGTAGTCGCGTGAGTATGTCTGTGTAAAGTTTTAACTGTTTACGGGCAGCGTCTAGTTTCTGCTATCTGTAATGTTTGATGTTTTACATCAAACAAGGCTTATGGATGTAAGTATTCCACTTACTTGGCAGTACTAGGATGTATCGCGACCTAAGTCTTCGTACTAGTGGTCCGCTCCAGGACCCAACAACAGCAACCATAACAACAATAATCATAACAAACAGTGATGGGATATGGAGAGTGAAGACATTTCAAGAAAACAATATCCCCAGAATAAAGGTCAACAATTGGGAGGAGCTCGCGGGAGAGCTTATGCTATAGGTGGTGGAATATTGTACTCAGTCTGTTAGTTCGAGATTGAACCAAGTCCATTAGCTCAAACGCACAAACAGTTAATGATTGTAAGGATTTGTAATGGCATAAGTAATAACTTAAGAATGAGGTAAGGTAGTTCCAAGTGAGGCCTTAAGATCTTGCTGAGTGGTGAGACACGATTGTGTTTCTAGACCCTTTCAACGAATTCTAGCGATTTTCGAGTTCGAGTTCGAGTTCATACTCGTTTCATATCGGATACCATTAAGCCCACTCATTTATAATTCATTATCTGCATAAAGAAGCGTCCTAATTTATGTAAATAATGAATTGATAAACTTATGGTTCGATGATTTACAATTTATTTATTTAAATGAAGAGGCGTCCCAATCCTTTCAGATAAAGAGATTATAAATCATCCTACTTAATAATTTCTGATGTAATACGCGTACTCACATAACCTTTAAGGTGGTGGATGACATGACGATGCATGTGCTTCTAATGAGTATGGGAAGAGTGTTCAAAACTCGTCTTCAGACACGGGGAGTAAAACTATCAGGGAATATCAACATAGTGTTCCAACTAGTTAATGAGTACTTGGTTAGAGTAAATAAGGTAAAAGTCTCTATGAACGAGTCAACATAGAAATTATCATATCAATTGTAACATTCCGTATTTTTAGATCTTTTACGACGTCATATATTTTACTAATTATTTATTTTTTTTCTTTCTCGTACGCGTTTACTTATATTTTTAATAGTTAAGTTAA